>JARHVA010005269.1:217500-307500 GCA_037957365.1 Torreya grandis | reverse complement strand
AAGGTATTTCCTTCTATCCAAACACAAGCCTTTCTATCACTGATTTATCAAAATTTAGTCAAATCCTTATCCCCTATCCACCTAAAATGAGGCTTCCATAGAATGGGAACCAACATACATAAAGGAGGATAGGTTATGGCACCTCCAAACTAAGAAAAGTGGGACATGACCCCAATCACACCTAGTCATTTTGTCATACTTCTTCACAAGAGAAAAGTCTTGAAAAACTAGATACCACTTCAAAATAGTACTCTCCAACGTATGAACCTTTGCACCCCAAATGAACTTTGATATAGAGAGTTGACCCATGATCCAACGTTTCTTCAATTCAAAAGGTTGTCAATATACTAGGTATAGGTCCAGATCATCCCCATCATCATCATCTTCATCCAACTATTCCCTTGATTTAGAATTTTGACCCTCACTCCTCCTATTTAGCTCCATTCAAATAACCATTAGATTCATTATCTCATATTATATTTCAAACTCTTTGTTGGTTAGTTGAGTTGATTTTTACAATCCATATTATTAGTCAATGTCTTACAACCATTGTGATTTAATATAGATCTAAAATGTGACCTCTATGGTCTTTACCATTATTATACTTATGTTATCTACCACCTTCCTTAGGCTACTCTTATCACATTTTTACATTAACATTTTCCAACCACCATGGTGTTGATTGTGGATACTACTTTTGTCATTTATTTTATGCATGACTATGGTCCACAATGGAATTCATTAATTGTTCCATAATTATCTAGTTCATCATGGATGCCACCAAGTTCCTTATAGATATAATTTTATAGATTATAGTTCAATTTTAATTTATGGCTATGAAGTCCTTGGATTCTCTTCTTATTTTATTTCCTCTTTATGTACACATGCTTAGTGGTCCTCATAAATGATAATTTCTTCTTGTGTTTATGCCATATATGCTTAAGGTGATAAGTACCAAGAATATAACATGCCTTATGTTCAGTTTAACCCAAGATGAACCTAATTTCCAATTTGTTTTTGAGATCTATCCTTACTACATATGTCCTTTGTTAAATCTCCCACTTTTTCTAGGTCATCTCCAATAAAAATACAATGTAATAAATACAAACCCAACTAAATCATATCATATTTTGTATAAGAATAAGATATGGAATCATTTATAAACCCTTATTTCCTATACATGGACAAAACTCATTATGATACCTCTATGGTATGAAGAGATATAAATGAAATCAAATTAAAAAATGACCATTACTATAATAATAATAAGCATGTATTATTCCATGATCGAATTTATTTTCACCAAAGGATATATAATACAGAGCATGATAAAAATCATGAATAGATGGTATATCAATGGGTCCAACCCTGATTAATACTTAATCACATGCCTAAACCAAGACAAGGATAGGTAGATAATTAAAATACAATCAAGAGGTTCCACTTCATCGTGAACATGTCCCTTAATTCTTTCACTAATGGTAAATTATACCTTCTTCTTGGAATCAAAAATGTTATCCTCATTATCCTTATCAGTAAGATCATCAACAAGTGTTGAGGGATATTATTTGACATTTGCCTTGAAACATTCCATTGTAAATTGATTTGTGTTTAATCAATAATTTTTTTAAGTTTGATAATAATTATGTGTACATTAGAATGATTAAGAATATATATCTAGTTAGGAGGAGCCCCAACTTAACCCTAAACTGGAAATGGTACTATACCTAAAGATGGTGAAGGAGAAATCAACACAACTAATCAAACTATTTCAATTAATCTATCTTGTGCAAAGTAAATAGGATCTAACTTATCATGTTGTTCAATATATTATAGAGTATAATGGAAAACATCAAATATACCTTCATTGACAAGTGCATTTGGGAAGTCGTATTTTACTCATTTCAATCATCTACAACATATTCAAATCATGTGTATCAAACTAACATAAATACGATTCCTTTATTAGATCCAATTTACATGGAAATATCTATACATACATAGACATGGATAATAAAAAACCTCCAATTAGGTGAAGGACTATATATAGGAAACCTCATTGTGATAAATAAGTATTTATATAAGATCTTCACCATGTGAAATCTACAAAATTGCTTTAGATTTTTTAAGGTAACTTCAATTGTATATCTATCTTAGGCACCTTAAATTTTATCTCTTCCTAAGTCACCTTCATTTTTATAATAACCTACACATGCAATATTTTGACAATGACTTATCTAGATAAACCAATGATTTGCCTTTATTTGACATGTAAAAACCACAATTATTTGTTTATTTCCAAATGAATAATGTGATTTTAGTAGACATTATTAACCATAAATTATTAAAAAATAGTATAATAATTTTTAGAGTATATATAACAAAATAAAATATTAAGCCAAGAAATATCATGACTAAAATAGACAATGCATGGTTCAAGACAATGTTTCCAAACAACAATAGAATAAAGGTATAGGAAAAAAATATGCTCAATTATTTCAATCTCACCATATACAATATAAAAATTTATATCAAAGCCATACTTGGGATAACAAAATCAATATAAAGTGTTTGGGTAGTATTAACCATCTAAAGCATAATGTTTTTAGTTCAAGATAGGAAAACCAACTGAAATAAAAATTAAAAGTACAAATATGGAGAGGGTAAATAAATAATCATTTCCTATTAACACTTAAAAATAAATATCAAGAGAAAGATATATTATCATAGAGTTACTTGGTCATGATTTTATAAATGGTTGGATCTTTAACCCACTTGATGCTTTAACAAAACTATGCATGATATTCTAAATTCCAAGTATGAAAGGAGACCTTATAACTCTTGTTAATATAGAATAGGTTATAAACTATGTTTTACTTTGGTTGGAGTTGATTATAGTCTCATGATAATCCATTAATTTTCCAAACTAAAAAAATACTCAAATTATTTGACACCCTTGAAAGACTAGAAACTAGCATAACAACCCCTTGATTTATCATACCTATTTATCTCTCTACACAAAATGAATTCATTTTCAATGACAAGTTTTGAAACCTAAGATAATTTTATTTAATTATCAGGGGTGATATTTAAGAATTTATTTCTTGTAGTAGGATAATTTTCATCTTTGAAGTGAACTAAATTGAAACTAAGAACTCTTTTCCTCTATGTGAAAATAAATATAATGTGATGTTTGATGATAATAAATGTACAATCTATAAGGTGGTATTTGATATCTTAGAATTTATTTCTTGTATTAGAATAAGTTTTTTTAGTGTTAGACAACTATGTGAAAAGAATTATAAATTTGTGTTTTATGATAATAAATATATAATAGATGACCAAAATGAAGGAAATAAGGATGTTTCATTTGTACAAATATCTGAGAATAAGATGTTCCCATTAAATTTTGGAGAACATAGAACAACGTCGCTAATATGGCATGTGAATATAAGAGTTGCTTTTTTCATATACATTACTAACACATGAATTAGATACTTGGATTTTTAAAGTTTTAAGTTATTAACAACACAATAATTAGTCCATGGTTTACCAAAGGTTGAAGATCACAAGGAGGTTTGTGAAGGTTGTGTTAAAGCAAAACATGCAAGAGAAAACTTTAAAAAAGGAATTTCATGGATGGATAATCATTCAATTTAATTGGTTCACTCCCATATTTTTGGTCATATGTAAAAAATATTTTTGGGTAAGTCATCATATTTAATTACATTTATTTATGAATATTCACAAAAAGTTTTGGTTTTATTTTTTGAACTAGGAAAGGGAAACATTTGATACATTTAAGAGGTTTAATTCCATCATAGATAATGAAAGTGGTTACATAATGAAGTTATTAATGAATAACCATGGAGATAAATTTTGTTCAAAACATTTTGTGGATTATTGTAATTTTAATGGAATCAAAAGGCAAATCATAAATAACTTTTTTTTTTAAATAAAATGGTGTAGTTGAAATAAACAATTGTAAAGTGATTTAATTTCAAAGAGCGTGTTATAAAAAAAAGTATTGAGAAACTCTTTTTTGGGTGCTATAATTTACATTATAGTATATATTATCGATCAGAGTCCCACTAGTGCACTTGACAAGATGAATCCATATGAAGCATGGTATGAAAAGAAGCCTAATATAATATATCTCAAAGTTTTTTCTGTTTCACATATGTTATTCTAGTTGATATAAAAAGAAACAAGTTGGATCCAAAGAGTGAGTCTTTTATTTTTGTTGGGTACTATGGATAAATCAAACCTTACATGTTTTATAATCCTCTCACTAACAATAGTGTTATGTCAAGAGATGCTTTTTTGATGAAGGAGTAATGTATATTCATGACAAAGATAAATCCCATATTTACAAGTTTAAGTCTATTTGTATTGATAGTATTGTTGGCGAGTAACCCACTAATATTTCACTTAGAATAGGTACAAGTACACCAAGCAAATTCTCATCTAATTATTGTAATCCAAGTGAAAGTACAACTTCAAGTCCTAGTTCTTAATATAAGTTAAAAATATGGAGTGAAATTTATCCTATTATAGTAAGTTAAGTATATGAATAAGGTCCAAGAGGTGAGATGGTAAATTATGTTTTATCTACACATGATAATTTTTAACCATGGTGTTTTGAAAATGAGTGTACTAATTATGTTTGGGTGAAAGAAATTAAATAATAAATGGATTACATTCATAGGAATGATACTTAGGAACCTAAATAACTTCCACATGAAAAGAAGTTTATTGGTAATGAATGGGTCTACAAGGATAAGTATAATAAAGGTGGTAGTGTTGAAAGACATAATACACACTTAGTTTTTAAACAAATCATTCAAATATATGACATAGGTTATGAAGATGCATTTCCAATAGTGGTATTATAAGAGACCATTAGAATGATGATCTCAATAGTATCACCAAAAACATGGACAATAAATCACATGAATGTAAAAATTTATTTCCTTAATGGGTACTTAGAAGAGGAAGTAAGTGTGCCAAAACCAAAAGGTTTTGTAGTACAGGGTAAAGAAGACCAAGTATACAAGTTGAATAAGGCTTTGTATGTCCTCATAAAAGCACTAAGATCATGGTCTGCCCTAATTAATGGATATTTCTAGTATAATGGATTTAAAATAAGCAAGAGTGAGACTAATATTTATTACAATAAATAAGGTAATGATATCCTTATCATGATATTAGTTTTAAGGTGAAGGATGAATTTGAAATGAAATATTTAGGTCTCATGAAATAATTCATAGGGATGGACTTTCATCAAAGTAAGGATGAAATCTTCATTTTTCAAAAAAAATTTGTGAAGGATGTGTTGATTAAATTTATTATATTATGTTGTAAACCAATCTTCACTCCAACTACTCATGGACCTATTGAGGTCAACATCCCCCCATTTATGAAAAAAAGGGACCCTTGTGTCAAATTGTGCAAATTTGTACCTTAAAATTGAAAATTCACTTGATCAAAATATATATATCATGTTTGCACATTGTTCATAACTCTCATTTGGATTAATGAACATGTTTTCAGATGATCATATTTTCTCCCCTTCTAAAGTTGTTAACATTTGATCTTTATGTTTTAGGTCAAAGCTCCAATGGAGTCCATTTAGAATAAACAACGTCTGGGTTTTATGATTTAATAATGATTTGATCTTTTACTAACCTTTGGTCTATTGAAATCAAGTTAAATTCATGTTTGATAATCTTAAAACCCTAACTTCAATTACCCGAATTTATGTCTAAAAGAGTTATAGGTAGGATCACTGGATCAACAAATTGTAGATGATGGAGTGATCTCATGAATCGATCAAGTGCATATCACAATAAAGTTTCTAATGAATGAAATCAACCATAGAGAAATACTAAAAAATTAATAAGAGCAAATGAAATAATCTATATCATGCTGAATGAAAATATAAAGGGAGAGAGGTGTTTATAGGTTGGAAAGGGAAAGATAACACATATTCCAGTGAATGTGGTACTAATATTTCCAAATAACCAACATAACCTATAAAGGCATAAGCAAGCTAATGTAACCATGTAGCCAAAACCTAGTGGGAAAAAGGCTTACACGAACACCCCTCACCCCCCATAAACACAACTTAGGTAGGTGTTACAAAAAATGGGTCCAAACAACAAGCCCTGATGAGGTACCCATGTATAATGCAATCTCTCATAAAGTAGAGAAATGAAAAAAAAAAACTTAGGAAAGACTCCCCATAAAAAGAGAGAAAAAGAAGAAGTGAAGAGGCTAGAAGGCCCCCTTGAAGATGATGAAGTGGAACACACCCCAAGAAGAACTTGTAGATGAATGAAATTACTCTTAGTGAAGGGTTTGGTGAAGATATTAACAACTTGATTTGAAGACTATAAAAATACTAAGTTGATGACCTACTTATGAATCATCTCCTAAATGAAGTTCATGTGAATATCGATTTGTTTGGTCTTGTGATGAAGGACCAAATTCCTATAGATCTAAATGGTACTCTAGTTTTCAAAAAATATGACTGTAAGCCACCTAATTTACATACCAAGTTAGAAAAAATCCCTTGAAGCTAAATAGCCTCAGTAGTTGCATTAATTGTTACCATGTACTCTGTCTCTATGGAAGATAGAGTAATACCATTATACTTATTACTCGACTAAATGATGGGGCTAAAACTTAATGATAAATTATAACCTGAAGTAGAATTATGAATCTCAATGTTTCTAAACCAATTTGAGTCTATGTATCTGACCAAATCAAAATTTGAACCAACCTTGTAGTGAATACCATACCTATGTGAACCTTGAATGTAGTGCAAGATCCTCTTAGATACTTTCCGGTGCAACTCATGTTGTTCCTACATGAATCTTGAAATAATTCCAATAACATAAGAGATGTCTAGTCTAGTGTGAGTCAAGTAATCAAAGTTTCCAATAAGTTGTCGATACAAGGTAGCATCAACCAATGCAGTGGAATAATCTACCTCAAGCTTGACTCTAGATAGGAATGGAGTTAGAGATGGCTTACAATCAACCATATGAAACTATGTCAATAGATCAAGAGAGTACTTGGGTTGTAAAAATTAAATCCTTGAATCTATCTGAGTGATCTCAATGCTAAAGAAGTAGTGTAGTAAGCGCAAATCAGTCATGATAATTTTTTCTTGAAGATTTTTCTTCACTAGTGAGATAGTCGAAGAACTCATTGTGATAAAAAGATCATCAACATACAAAACTAGTATCAAAAATGAATCATCTTGTTGTAATAAGTACACATTTGGGTCTGAGTGGCATCTAGTGAAACTTGAAGTAAGAAAGAAGGAATCCATTTTGTCATACTAGGCTTGAGGGGCCTGTTTGAGGCAATAAATGGATTTGCTAAGTAGGCACACTAAAGTAATAAGAATATTGAACAAAAATAGGTGGCTAATCCATGTAGATCTCGTCCTTAAGGTATTCATAAATAAATGAACTCTTCACATCCATCTGATGTACATTCTATTTATGTGTTACAATTACAAGTATGAGTCTGATTGAAGTCATCTTGGCCATAGGTGTAAAGGTCTCTGAGTAGTTGATGCCAGCTACCTATGAAAATCCCTTAGCTACCAATATAGCCTTGTACTTGTCAACATACCTATCTTTAGCATATTTGGTTTGATATATCCAGTGACATCAAACCATCTTCCTTCCCTTAGGAAGAGAAGTCAAATCCCATTAGTGATTGCTAATAAAATAATCATATTCTTCATACATGGCTCTATCCCACTTAGGTATGTCTGAAGCCTCTTTGAAAGTATACATATCTAACATAGAAGAAAGAAGGCATGTGGTCCACTCTAAAAGTCTACTTAATTATGTATATCATCATTTTGATCCCTTACCCAAGTGCTTGCACTCTCAAGTGTTTGCTTAGCCCAAGGAGGGCCAAAAATGGGTGAGTCAGGTGTTGAATCTTCATCCTTCGATGTATGCCTAGAAGTGGATGAGAATGACTCCCCATCAATCTGATCACTATCAGAATTAGAAGAAGAATTGACATTTACCTTAAGAACCTACTTTGAGTGATATGAATCCTTGAATTGCTCATCAAAACTAATTGAAACTGATGTAAAGGGAGAAGTGTCAAGTAAAGATTCGGTGGGACTCTTAAAACTTAACACTCCTCTCAATACTAAGTGATGAGTTATAAGATGAGGAAGTCTATAACCCTTGAACCCATTTGGATACCCATCAAAGATGTAAGGTTTGTATTGAACCTCCATAGCCTTGTGTTTCTTATTGGGAATTCACACCATCATCAGTGACATAAAGACCTTAAAATGTTGCACCTTTAGTTTCCTATTATACCAAGCTTCATAAGGAGTGATGCCTTTTAAATATTTTTGAGGAACTTGATTATGAATGTAACATGCATAATTGATGGCTTCTATTCATAATTATGGAGCCAATAATATAGAGTGAATTATATAATTGGCCATCTCTTTTAAGGACCAATTCTTGTGCTCTATTACACTATTTTTCTGAGGAGTGTAGGATACTATCTATTGAATATCAATCCCCTCATTGGTATAAAATTTCTCAAATCTATGGTTGATGTACTCCCCCCATTATTTGTTTGAAATTTTTTGATGCTCTTTCTAGATTGTTTCTCAGCTAAGTCCTTTAAATCTCAAAAAATATCAAAAACTTTAGACTTTTATATAATAAAGTAGACCCATGTGTATCTATAAAATTCATCAATGAAAGTGAGGATGTATGTGGCCCTGGTAAAATAAATATGGGAAAACTACCACATGTAATCACTGTGAATCAACTCAAGAGGTACTGAAGCTCTCCTAGATTTACATTTATCAAATTTATCTTTGAGATGTTTGTGAAGGAAACAACACTCACAAAGTCCCTTAGAGAATTTAACTCTAGGAAAGCCTATAAACATATCTTACTAACTCAACTACTCAAAATAGTGGTAGTTAAGGTGGCTAAACTGCTCATGCCATAGTCTACTAACTCCATCTAAATGGGTAAGCAATGTGGTAGGAAGAACATCTGGAGAAAAATGAGAGAAGGTATATAGCCTAGAATGGTGTTTATGCCTTTTTAATGCAATTATAGAATCATGTGTATCTATCTGATCTCAATTAAATCTGGTGTGAACTCAACTCTCATGCCTTGCCCTATGTGAGTAATCTGATATAATGGAAAAATATTAGTTGATAGTGAAGGTATACTTAGAACATTTTTGAATGTTCCACCTTTGACTTCACTAGTCCCTCTTCCTGTAACCTCCATTGGAGTGTCATCATCCAAAGCAATAGAGGACATGCTATAGGGATCTAAGTCAAGAAAATCAACATCTAATGAACCCAGATGGTGTAAAGCACTAGAGTCGATAACCCAAGATGAAGCAAATATGGAAGCCATTGTAACTAAAGATTTTCCCTTGGGTTTATCCTTCCATTTTTATTTTTCCTTAGAATATTATTTGGCTAATGATGACTCTTTGATAGACTCAATGACCCCTATATTATTTTTCTCTAATATATGTGGAAGGTGATATATCTATTTATTCATACACTTATGCTCATCATGCCCATTCTTCTTGTTATATGAGCACTTAACCTTTTATCTCTTAGGTTTCCATTTAGAAGAGGAGGTTATAGTGATACATTTTTTAGTGTTTTATATTATTTCTTCTTCTCAAGATCCTTGCTCTTTTGTTTCTTATCCTTGTTGCTAAAGACTTTCTATTTCTCATTCTCGGGAATGAGAGCTGAAGGTTTGGAAGACTTGAGGGTTCTCATCTAGATTAATTTATCATGTTTATTAGTTAAACCTATAATGAATTCATATAAGGATGTCATTGTCTAATTGGTTCCCATGGCTCTCTTGGTCGCATAAAAGGTAGAGACAAATACAAAGTAATCAGGTCCTAGTTTTGTAAGCATATCTAAAACTCATATGACTACAACTGATATCATATTGAGGTATGTGAAAGATATTATATCTGAGGTAGCTTATGATAAATTTGGGTCGTAATATCATTTCAAATATATGATTATTATAATGCTTATATGCATGAAAAATAATATTAATATCATGATCATACATTGGGTAGTTTCTTATTGGTTTGTTAAAGGTTTTATTGTGGTAGGTAATCAGGTGACCATATTGATTGAGCACTGCATGAAGTGAGAAATTAAAGGTGTACATCTCAAGCTAAAATGGTTGTTGAACATATAACAACATAAGTAATGGTGTAGAACATAGTCTGAATTTCAATTACTCAAATTATTTTTGTTGTGATACTTCCAATATGAACACTTTAGTTCCACCTTTTATAACTTATTTTAACATCTAAGTCACATGAGAAAAATTAATAATAAATCTCTCATAAAAATTTTATAGTCCTAATAAGTTTCATGGTTTTTTTAAATTATTTGGTTTTGGCCAAAACTAGATGAATTGAATAATGGATTATTCCATGTATAATCTATATGCATCTACTATATGCTACATATATAATGAAATATTCTTATTTTTTACATAAAACTTATATTTTTGTAAAGTGTTAAACACTTTCTCTATATGGAACAAATATTAATCCCACTTTTTTTTTATTGAATATTAACATGTCATCAATGTAGAAGATAAAAAATGACGTACTGAATGGACTGAGAATGTCTTTCATCATCTACATGAATGTATATGAAACATTGGTTAATCCAAAAGGAATTACCAACCATTTAAACAAACCTTCATTAGCCTTGAACATTGTCTAATAGACATATGTAGGTTCAATAGGAATATAATGAGACCTAGACTTAAGATCAATTTTAGTGAAGTATTTTACACTACAATGCTAGTCTAGTAAGTCATAAATCTATAAAATAGGGACTATGATCATTTTTAGAGTTCAATAATCGATGCATAACATCCATGTGTTATCCTTACTTCGCACATGCACAATCAATATTTTACAAGGTGATGAGTTGGGCTTGATAAGTATTTAATACAAAAGTTCATGGACATTCCATTTTATCTCCTCATTCTTCAAAAATGATCTATGGTAGTCCTATAATAAGGTCAATAGCTTGCTTCAGTGCACACTGTGTAGGCACTTCCTTTGGTAATTAAAATATATCCTAAGTGTATCCTTCTAACTTGTAATTTATCTTTGAGGTTTTAAATATTAATGGATTAACTATGATATGAATTTGTGGCATAAATACATTATTAATTATAAATATCACCATTAATATCACAAACATTTTACTATATGTGACTAAGTTTTTACATTGCTTTATGCTAATGAGTAATAACATATGAACTACTTCCAATATGTGGTATCTCTTTTCACAAAAATCTATGAAAACATTACTAATTTTTCCTCATAGATTAAATGTTGATGATAAAGATATGATTGACCAAGTAAAACATAATATACTTATAATGGATTGATGTGATAAAGGACTATATCTTGAAAAGGTTTTATTTTTTACACCAATTGACATTAATAAGTGACACATGTCTCAAATCCCACACTAAACCACCCAATAGAGTATGTTCATGGGTGAGGTGTTTATTATAAGTTTAATCTATGAACTACTTCAAGATAAATTAGATTATACTAAATTCCATTATTATTAATTATGTATACTATTTAAACATTCATCAAAATTTTGGTTTGGAAAAATCTCCATGCTTCCACTATTTCTAAAAGGGTAGTACAAATATTTAAGATACCTACTATTATTCCCTAATGCACCCCATTTTTAAAATTAAAATAGGGACCCATTATTGCTAAGAAATATTTATCCATGGTCCATATCAACATTAAGAATTATAATATTGATCTAATGTGCACAAGCCTAAGTTTGTTTTTGAAGCCTAACTTTATTTCAAGGTTCTAAAGGGGAGAACATCAAAGCTTGGACATTGTTCATGATTTATTTAGTACCTTTGATTATTTTATAAAATGCATATTTGATATCAAGTTTTGATTTAGTCAAATAACATGACTAATAAAAACATGTTAAAATATTTAAGATTTGGTGTGCAACATCTAGTTCTTGGGTTTCAAATTTTAATCGAGTTTCCTCGATCATGACATCTATCAGCATTCCATTTACTAAATTTTGACCACTATTATATTGGAATTTTGTTAAGTAATTCCAAACATATGGATTCATGAGATAAATCCACATGGAGGAATCTCATTCAATTGTGACATTTAGATTTCAAACTACATTGAAATTTACTAAGTGTACTTGCAACATTTATTATATAGTCCATATTTAAAAGGTTACCAGACTCTCGATATTATGCCAAGTAGAAAATTCTCATTGACCTAGGATACAAAAAATTAAGGTAGGTCCAATACATCCAAAATTCTCAAGTAACCGAGATCATGATAGGTACCATAATATTGTTCACTTAGGCCTTATCAGTTACACGTACAATGCCAAAATTTCTAAGTCTCCATGTTAACAAGAACCATACATGTGGAACCATCTTAAAAACTTAGATCTTATCATTCAAAGGTACATAGTTATAATTATATTTTATTTTTATTCCCAAGAGTCATCAACATGTCATCATATTGAAAGATTGAGACATGTCAAGAGGAAGGTACATACAATAATTTCCCTAAAATCCTAGGATTGCTCTATGTGGCACCATATCATGCATAAGGAGCCTTCCTAGAAGAGGTACATAGTTTAAATTATAGAAGAGGATTGGTTCTGTGAGATCATTATAGGTGGAAAAATCTTGTTATATTGTAATATGTAGGGTATATAAATAATAATTTAAAAGCTAAGGATCCTCAAATGAGTGTGATAAAGAAAGTGTCATAGTTTTAAAGATGCATATCCATAATATAAATGCAATATTTGATAGTTAGGAAAAAGATGAATACATGGGAAATGTATATATGACTTATAAGGATGACCAAGAATTCATGATGAGTAGAAATCTACTACATGGCAAAAGGAAGTTGCCAAATCTAAATTATAAATTTCTAATCAAAATGGGAAGCAGAGATAAAATATGTTGTTGCATTAACTTCACACAAAATAGGTATTTTAGTATCAAAATTTATGAAATTTAGCAAAAATACTAATAACATCAAATCACTTTACCATCAATCAATCATCTATGAACAATAAATTTGAGTTATCAATCCCTTAAGAGACCTAATTTTATAATTGGATAACTTGTGAATTAATCCATCTCACTTAACAGAAACTCTATAATACAATAATGGATTCATCATCGCAAGAAGATAACTAACATCCCTCTCAATATTCTATTGTAAGACAAATTGAGTACTTGGATACAATTTTTGATAGAGGGGTATTACCATTTCCCCATTAATCTGATCTCTAGGATGAGATCAATGACATTGAGCCATATTCAAACCAGGGTAAATTGGAGAAGGATAGAAAATATATATGTATATGATATTCTACCAGTTAAATAATGGGTTTTCATAACACACCAATGAAATATAAGGTGATTATCTACATTGAATTACTTCATGAGTTATTTATTAATGAAACCACTAATAGATATTTTTTTTCACTTTAGACTTCATAGAAATGTGGTTACTTATATCTCTAGAATGATTTTGAGTAGTATATGCACCTACCAATGCTTGAAATGACTTATAACTAGGTTAAATCTAATGGTTTGTTAGACCATAACATAGTTAAGGGTAAGCTCAAATAGTGGTTGCAAAAGATAAAAAAATGAATAATCAAAAAATCTATTTCTTGTGTGTCCATAATCAAATTGAGGTTAGGAATTAGGATATCTATGGCATTATTGAACAGGCTGTATGGGTTTTGTATCATCACTTATGTACACAAGGCATGGGTACTCTTTCTATAAATAATTATGATTTTTGATAAAATAATGATACTTGGGGAGTTTACCAGTGTTTGACTCACATAAAAAATGTTTAAAGTTAATGAAAGGCCATCTAATGAAATCATAGGAACAATGCACACAACCTATGAACAAACCTGGGAGACATATACAAAATATGTAATGAATGATGTTTATGATGAATTTTATGTATTATATGTCTATAGGTTAAGGAGAGAAATAGAGAAAATTGTAGAGGAAATATACGCATAATTGAACCAAGACATTTACAGGTGAGAATTTCCTAGTATTCCTAAAAACATAAGGAGAAACATTACAAAGATGGAAAAGTCTTGTTAGTATCCTCATTGTAATATAATTAGGATAGAGGGTACTAGGGATCCTTCTCTAAAATTATTGTATTTTGTTCCTAAAAATGTATCAAAGAGATAGATTTGTAGATATATAATAGTGTGGATGAAGATTTAGTTTCTAAACACTAAGGGTACTATGATAAGACCCCTCTGAATATATGCCAAGATCAATATTCATTGAGGAGACACCTCAATTTAGTTGGGAAGATCATATCCCACTATGAGATGAATCAAATAAAAATTTGGGATTGGGATCCAAAAAATAGAGTGAGGTAATACCTCAATGACACCATAAAAAAGGGGGTCCATATCTCTTATGTCCATATGAACTATGAGCATGATCTAATATATATGAGAGGAAGGATGATTAGAAAAATAAAAGGAACTTGGAGACAAGGCATTAGAGACAAATGTAAAACCCATAATGCAAGAATACCCTGTTTTGAGACTTAAGCACTTGCAGCCTCAAATCCAATTCTCTCCCATGAAGCCACTACTTTGATATAATATTCTCTAATGGATGAAATGATTACCATCTCAAGCACATAGATTATTACTAAAGAGGAAACACAATATTTGAATAAGGTAGTGTCCTCCCTTAATTCTTATATAATAATTTTGTATTCTCATATGGTCAAACTATCATCTGTTAGCTGAACTATCACATATATTTATTTTTTTGAGTATTTCTAGAAGTATTTTAAAGATACCAAGTCACTATATTCCAATGCTTACATTAAGCATAAAAGGCCACATACCTCTAATTATTTTGATTCTTTAATTGCATCTACCACAATTAGGTTCCAAGATCCTAAAAGGAAGGTTCATTTTGAGTATTTGGTATATTTCTCCATTTTTAACCCCCAAGCACCACCTAGACCCTATGCCCAACTAGACCTATCTATTCATGAATATAATCAAGATAAGTCTTATGTAATTAATATCACAAGCACTATGGAGTAGATGAAATATGTGGTAAAGACTGCACCCCTAAGGAGCATCTTAGATTGGAGTAAGGTCATTCCTCCACTTCCTTAATTTACTATCTAAATAAGTGCTTACATGCTACCAAAAATATTCATTCCACCTTATACCACTCCAAAGACCACTCAATCAGATGAACAAGGAGAAATCATTATCCTTACCTAGGTTAATGAGTCTAAGGAGAGGAAAAAAGATAGGATGGGCTTGGTTTTTACATAAGTTACCATAATGAGCAATTTTTTTTGACAAGAATAGTGGTAAAATTCAATAGACAAGGAAGAAGAAGGGAGTAGACAATATCAAAAGGGAATTAGTGTTGGAAAAGAGAGAAAATGTATTCCCCTTGAACAAGAAGCAAATGAAGAATATGAATGACCCATTGAATATACATGAGGAATTTTGCTCTTTTTTGGATACATAAGGGGACACAATGAAATAAATGTATAGAAATCAAGAGAAGGTCAATAAAATACTTATACAAAAAAAAAATTTAGGTTCCTCAATAAATTATGGATACTATTTTAAGTGTAGCCATAAGGGTGTATGATATTTTAAATACAATTAGGGCCTATAGGGGTGAGTCTTAGCCTAAATGCAGGAAGGTGATAAATTTTTGAAACTAACTGAAAGGACATGAGAAAAGAATTAATTTTTTTTCAATACATAAGGAATAATGCATATAATCATGCTAACTTGATGAATACCCAAGATGCATATTGTGCTTTAAATTATGTAATTACAAAGAGAGATGGAGGATTCCATTGGTATACTCAGATGAAAGTTTTGGTAGCAAAACTCACAAACCAAGAAAAATAGGCCATAGATATTTTAAAATACATGAGGGTCACAGGTTTGATAACATCCATAGGATAGTTGATAAAAATAGGCCTAAATTTAAAGCCTTTCTTCAAGCAACTACAGAAAGGATTAAGAGAGAAGATGAGGGCACTATATATAAAACTAGTGAAGAGATATTACAACTTATTAATTTTGCAAAGGATAAGGTAACTAAAGTAGAGGCTCTCAGAGCTAGATTAAGATATTCTATTACTAATCAAACAAGGTTGATGAGTGACGTTGGTAGGATGTTTAAACTTTTTATGCTTAGTTTTAATAATATTAATAAATAATTCAAGGCTGCCTATATATTATTTGTAAAATTAAAGGCTATTAAGGAGGTAACCAAGATTATGTCTACTACTCAACCAACACCAACATGATAATTCAGCCTCAAGATTCATTTTATCTAAAAATGTATGATATTTCTTAGCCTACTACTACTTTATAAACAATAATAGCTAGCTTAGCTAGTCCTTCACATGCAATGCCTTTGTTTACTTTAGTTGTTACATAAAGCATGTTGTCTCCTTATTTTTTGAGTAGTGACAAGAAGGTACCCTAGTTAAATATGAATATATATGTTTTCGTGTATTTTAGTGTTATGAATAATGAGATCATCACTTTATTTTTAGCATATATTTATTTATATTGTAATTATGTAGTTTTAGCCAGTTATTTGTTTTGTATCTTGTACATGCATACTATGCATGAGTTCTAAAATTGGAAATATAAATTTAAGAATTTCTTGAAGGATGAGGAAACCCATTCCAAAGATTATTTATACTTTTATCCTTCTGCTTATAAATGGAGGGTAATTTTTTGCATTTGATATAAATAATAAATACTATAGGTTGTTCTATAAATTTTGTCTTGATGTGCAATCTTATGGTATTCTCTAAATCTATGCTTCATTGAGAAAGTTCTATTATTATAATACTTTAGTCTTTAGATTGTGTAGAAGTGTTATTATTATATAGTTATTCATATTATGCAGTAGCTAATTTGAATGATATATGTTTAATAGTCACAATCTACCTTTGTAGATGTGCAATTACAATATTAAAAACACAACAACCTTTGATTATGTACACTAAAGTTTATTGTATTTCATTTCTATGGACTCTTAACTATGTTTATATATACTATTTTATAATGGTAACTTAAAATAAGCATTAGTTCTAAGACTACTTGTCCAATCCCTAGTTTAAGATCTATTTTAGAATGGTTTCATCTAATTTTGATTCACAACCCTTATTTTTTATCCTACCTTTCTCTATTTTTAAAAAAAAATCCTTCCCACCTTATGTTAGATTCACCATCCATCCATCCATCTCAAGTATGGATAAACACATCATATTTGAACTATTTGAGGTAAATAACTACTCTTCTCATCACTATTCCACTATTAGATTGTTTATAAAATTGAAACCTTGTAAATCATTCCTTGGAGTGAATCCTAAAACATTATAGGTATCCTCATAAGGTTTCCATGGTGTAAATAAAACCCACATCAACAGGAATTTATTATGATCTAGAATAAGGTCCACGTTTAGTTTAATTAAAAGATCACTTGAGTTGCATTGAATACATCAAGAAGACTAACAAGATCCACCTATGATACTATCCTTCTAATCCCACCTTTGGATATCCATATAAAAGTTAGGCTATATCAAGGTGTCTTAAGAGGACCTTGGGCTTGATCCTTCCCCCCAATTAGAATAACACATCTTAAGACATATATGATGGCCCTAGATTAGTTAGTCGTCTCATCCATTATTATCCCTAGAGATGTGTATGACTTGATTAGAAACCAAGAAATGTATCTTCTTTCCTTTTCTCTCTTAGGAGGTAGGAATAATAAAGAACATAAAATGACTTTCAAGACTACTTTAGGGATACTAAATTCAACCCATGATGATATGACATGCAAAATATTCCCTTTTACCTTGAAATATGTTACTTATGACTGGTTCCTCAATATTCAATAAAATTTGATAACCTCTTAGAACTAATGTCAAAAAACCTTTTTGGTATAGTTTTAATAGGTAACTAACCTAAGTTTCATACACATTCACTTTTCAATCTTGAGGAGAGATTCTAATGATCCAATTAGATCCTTTAATGTAAGTTTCCAAAAGATGTATATCTGAGTTGACATTGACTATAAACCCAATGAAGTGTTAACCCTTGAAATGTATAAAAATGCTTTAGACACTATGACCATTATCTTCTTATGTAGAACACATAATATTACTACACTTCCACTATACTATGATGAATCTATTAACATCAACTGATAGTTGAATCCCCAATTAGAATCCTTAGCTCCACTCAATATTGGTCCTAAATTTAAATCCTTCAACCCAATTATTGGGCCCTATTTCATGATAATTAGTGGATCTATTCCAACTCAGTAAACATCTAGGAATGAGGCAATCATGGAGGGTGGTTGTTATTTTTAATTCTAGTGATGCCATCTGGCTAGCAGTTAACAACTCTAGTAACCATTTGGAAGCAGGCACATAAGATAGTGATTGGCCATTAAAGATAAGTGGCTCCTTTTGAATCACATAGCATTGGGAAGCAGGTGCATGGGATAGTGATTTCACATTAAAGACAAAACATAGTGAAAGTAGTGGGATATGTAAATCCATCACCAACTCAGTAGTTGGCATGATCCATTCCCCATGAACCTAAGATGCTCTAAAGCCTTTAAAAGGAAGATAAGTTCAGTTGAAGAAGGAGGCAATTTTGGAGTAGTGATGTTATAGATAAATAATGTTGAATAATACATTTAGAGATAGAGTTTGAGTTGGGATGATTTTTGATGCTCTCCCTTGTAATGCCCAAGCTCACTTATGATCTTGGGCCTTAGCAATTTATGTTAAACCTTTATTCAGTTTATATAGATTATGTGTATATTATTTAACTTAATTAATTAATAATACTTCGCACAATTGGTTAATAGACTAAATGCTTTAAGTATTTAAAAGATTATTGATTGCATACATTATTCTGTTGAATGTGTGGTTGAATTTTTACAAGGTTATAACTAGACTCATTCATGGCAAACCTATAGTTGGACATGAACCTACACCTATGATAGTAAATGTATAAAGTATGGTAAGGACCCTGTACCCCAAATAAAATCCATGCCTAAGCACAAGACCATGCATAAGTCCTATGAACTAATACCTAGTTGGCCCCTAAGCACCTAAATACCATAAATTCCATGAAACTGAATAATTGTACTCATGAATTTACAACCATCATTATGCTACCCCAAGCCCTTGAATAATAAAATTATGTTATGGCACAACTAGCACAACATAGACCCTGGTCCCTTCTCCTTTGTGCTTTGAGTGAGAACATAAGGCTTGTGCATTATGTATATTGATGTAAGTGTAGCAGAGTACTAAATGTTGAGCTCCATAAGAATTATTAGGGCCTGCACCCCCTATAACATGCCTAAATCAAACCTAGAGATATAGATAGGTGCATGACTAGGACCATGACCATAAATCCTACTTTTATACAACATTTTGGTTCCATTGTTGGGACTATTGAATTTTATTATTACAATAGTACACCAAGACAATGCTCTGACTCTCCCTTGATAATATTGAGAATTGACTAAAATGAGTAGAAGATAGCTTTATGCTGAGGCATCCAATTACAAAGGGAAGAACCCAAGGAAGTGGGTCTAGAACCACTTATATGATGCCTTATACAATATTTTATTTTGTGAACTACCATAGCAAGTATATTGTTGGTTAGCTACTTATGCAACCTATAGAACCCAAAGCTATGGAAAAAACCTTGAGTGGATGGAAGAGTGCCTAGAGAGGCTTAAGAACTTAGATGCCAGCTAGATTAGGTCCACAAATAAATGGTGGTAAGGGGAATTGAGGGCATTGAACAACTACATGTTTGAGTTTATGGTCTCAATGTACTCTTTCCTTGAATAAGTAGAGTACCAATTATTTCATGATCCCATAGGTTAATTTGTGAAAGAACTCAACACTAATCTCAAGAAGCTGATGGTATATTATGGATTTAAAATAGTGAGGATGGAAGGCTAAAGTGTTATCGCATATGAGTAGTGAAATAGGGAAGAAAGGGACATGTAAGTTAGGTGAAATGGAAGGAGATGAGTATATTGATAGCTATGAGCTTATAAGGTAGGCTTATAACAAGAGGAAGCATATACTGATATAAGATATAAAACCTAGAAGTGCTGAGAGAACCCATAGTGAGTGAGAAGGGCATGGGGAAGGATCTCTTGAATGGTATCCATGCCCAAAAGAAGGAGCCCTTGAAGCCTTGGAACAAGCTCCATAGTTGATGGGTGAATGCTTGGGGTCCCTTAAAAAATTTACCATTAGAGATGCACCAGATACACCTACCCCCTTTGAACCTATGGTGTAAGCTCATGTGTTGGATTCCCCAAAGGAAAATAGAATAGTGACAACTGACCTCATTGTTGATGTAAAATATGATCACTTTGTGAATTTGGACTAGAACTTCATGATTGAATACGTTATCTTATATGAGGAGGTAAGTGAAGATACCTCTAGACCTTGAGGTGCTACTTTGACTAGACATAATAGGAGCACAATCACCCTAGTTCAACTAATGTCAGTGGTGTAACCTAGGAAATAGCCCATAAGAAGTGGCCTTGTACCAATATTCAATAATACGGTGTCATCATATTCTATGGCACCAATGGTAACCACTAGACCAATGCCTAGCTTAGTGGCTGGAAGTATTGGAATACCAACACCAAGACAAGTACCAAGAGGATAAGTGCCTCAGGTACCAGCTACTCCCCATCCCAATATCTATTATGATATGGCCATGCACTTGTAACAGTATCATGGCATGGAAAATGACATAAAACATGTGCTCAATTCTGGGTTATAATGGTGCACTTGGGGTATAACCTAGTCTGAGTGCAAGGTAACCCAGTTCGTAATAAACATGCTTGATCATGCCCATACTCAGTAAATGAATTTTGATCATAACCAAGCTATGGTTGATTATGATACCCTAAATGGAGCCTTCTTGAATGAGTTTGATATACCTAAGTTTGAGTAGTAGATCATCACCATTCTCAAGGAGATAAACTAGGGATTATCAGAGAGCATGTGCTTGTATGATGTTATATTCAAAATGCTCCTTTCCAAGATCCCATATGAAATTCACCCCTCCCAACATGCACAATGGTTCATTATAAGATTGATAGTGCATTTCAAAAGGGTGTTATCCATGAAGACCTTTAGAGACCCTCAAGAAGCACTTAAAGCCATAATCAGAGCCAAGGTGGTTTAGAGTGCTGAAATAAAAATTAGCCCATTCATAGAGGTGTAGATTATGTCTATGGCCTCCTAACAATAGAAAATGACTTCTAGTTCATTGTAAGATGCTCAAATCAAGTTGTAGTACATTGACTATGAGATTGAGGGTCATAATAAGAACTAAATTCCCTTAGAGGAATGTGTGTACACTACTTATTAGCTATGAAGTTTTTCATAAGGTGCATGATGTTTATAATTGCCCCTTGTTACAATGTGCTAGTCAAATCGACACAACCATCTACTATAAGTTGTGAGATGCCTACACTCACAACATAGGTGACTATCAAGTAATTAATGAAATGTGCCAAAACATGGAAAGAGGTATATGATAGGTAAGTACAATAGCTATATGGTAGGAGAACCAAGGAAATGAGGGTTATGGCCAAAAAATTGATGGATATAAGAACCAAAGAGGTACTAGAGGGTGAGTTGGAGGATACAATGGAGGAAGATTACCACCATGGTCATGCTACAAGTGTGGATCAATTGAGCACTATCAACATGACTGCTTAATGCATCCAATGTGTGAGTATTGTTGAGGATTACATGTCATTGAAGAGTGCCCTAACTTATACAAAAATCTAACCCAAGGGAAAATGGGCATCGATAGGGGTACAAGGATGATTAATCATGAGCCTAAAGATACAAAATGGGATCTAAAGGCATAGATAACATGCACAAATCCAATCAAAGTGTAGGTGACCACTTGGAGTGGAATCACCACTTAGCCACCAACTGCACCAAGATAAGAGCTACACCTGAAATATGATGAACCAAGCTGCACTAAGTGCATAGTGTGGCCAGAGCCAAAACTTACACCCTACCCTGACCTACCATGTCAAAAGGATATCTTGAAACAAACCATTAGTGTGATAAAAAAAATTATAGGGAGAACTCTAGCTAGACAGAGATATAGAAGCATAGGCTATCACCTTACACAAAAAGA
Source organism: Torreya grandis (assembly GCA_037957365.1). Classification (NCBI taxonomy): domain Eukaryota; kingdom Viridiplantae; phylum Streptophyta; class Pinopsida; order Cupressales; family Taxaceae; genus Torreya; species Torreya grandis. Next base: position 285,119 of record JARHVA010005269.1, on the reverse strand, counting down.
AAGACAACTAGGAGGCTAAAATATAGGAGTAGAGATCCTGCACCTCCTAAAAATGGATGGAATGTTTCCCCTATTGAATAATTTACTTTTAAAGCACATATGAAAAAATTCAAGTGAGTTTGCTGAGCCCCATAAAATTAAATTTGTTGTATCACATATGGAGTGAGTGTATTAAGTAAGTCATACTCATAACATAGAGTATGACTAAGAGTTACTGATCAATGTCACTATTTATGGATGGTCCATCTATGAGGTGTTGATTGACACCAATGTAGAGGTCAATATCTTGACCAAGAACACATGAGAGAAGATGGGTAGGCTAGCCTTAAGACGTTCTCCCAATGTACTTTTCATGGCCAACAAGACCTAAGCATAGTTGATTGGAATTATATAAGGCACCATTTTAAATATTATGGGCACTAAATTCCATGCTAACTTCAAGGTTATTGAGTTGGATGAACATGATAACTACCCAATGCTTTTAGGAAGACCTTGGTGCTATGACAACAATGCAGATATGCACTTCAAGAAGTGATACATGATATTTGAAAATGGCAAGGAAAGGGTAGTGATCCCCCTTTCAATTGACCAAGGACCCCCTATGTGGAGAGCATTGATCTATAGGATGAGATCAACCATATTTATAACATCACAATGCAAGGTGTTGATAATATTAACCTTTCTAGCTAATGAGTGCTCTCTTGGGAGGATTCATAGTTAGCCTTTAGCACCATAGATGTTAATTATGACTAATGGGCTGAAGAAGCTTATGAGCTCACTAGTTTTAGATGATGTTTTGTGTGCAAAAAGGCACCAAATACCATGAATATTGGATGGGCCTAGATTATTCACACTCTAAAGTGATGGGTTCCATACTAGGATAAGCAAAGAAAGAGGGTACTCCACCTAAGGATAGGCCAAGGCAAGATGAAGCACAAAAAATTGACCAAGATAGATAAGTACACTTGAAATAAAAGTGTAATAAGAAAAAAATATGGAATTGAGGAGGCTAAATAATGTGCATATAAGGTGTTATGCCTAGTTTACCATATTAAAGGTGAAGGTTGCACCAAGAGAACAAAGCATAGAAGGGGAATCATCATAGATAGTTGGCATCCACCTAGATTTGAGTGAGAACTAACTATTTGAACCAAAACTCACTTTACCAAAATAACATTAGGGTCATTGAATGTGGTGATGGTAGAGGCACAAAGATCTGCATTAAATGAGTTGGTGGTAGAGGATTTTTATAGATTTCATAGAATTTCATGGAGCTCAAGAAATCTAAATGCTACCATACCATTAACGCATCTATATTAAAAATGGTAGATGGAACTAGGGTATAAAATGTCACACAGTCAATCAGTTTCCATTAAATTTTGTTTACAAACTTAAGATGTTGAACAAACCAGAGTGAACCAACAAACTAGAGAGCCAAAGCACAAAAACCATACTAAAGCAATAATCCAAGCACCCCCAAGCACTTAGAGTGAGTGATTGTGAAGCTAGATAAATTATGCTCACAATGAGATTGGTGTAGAGAGGTGGAGGAAAAGAATTCAACATGAACTAGTTGGTGGAAAAGTGAGTTGCCACCAAGGATGCCATTAATGGTCTACAAAGCTCAAATTCAAAGGTACAATCATAGGTCTCATGATTGTGAAGCACTAAGAACCATTTGAGACTTCGACAAACCTAACTTACTATGCTTCAAAAATAGTAGGTTTAGGATGGGAAAGAAGAAAAAGGGAATGGGTCCATAGCAATAAAGTCTAAAATAGGTGCACATAGCAGTAAAAGTGGCCCCTATAAGAATAACAACACCTCCAATAGAAGGGGTCAACATCATGCAAGTTGACACTGAGACACTAAAAAATATGTAATATCAAGTCATGAAATTTCCCTAAAAATGCCTAATATAGGAAAATTATAATTATTTTATGTACTCCTTCTAGGTGAAGGAGTACAACCATCATACTTTCAGCCATGCACAAGACCTAGCATCGGATTGGATGGTTGATACTGGAAGCAAGATAAAATAGGTTGTAACACTATTTGATATATCCATTTAAGATAGATTGATAACCTCTAATGCAACTCAGCTATATGAGTTACCATGTTTCAAAAATATAGAGGAGCTCATTTAATTCTTTCTATTACACATCCATAGTGATTGCATATACTTTGTGGGAAGGAGTATGAAGATATCAACACTCATTAGAAGGATAATCAAGATTCCATATGCCATAAAGGATATCCATGAGATGATGAGTGATGATGAAGAGGTGGAGAATGTGGTGAGGCTCAAAAGTTATTACAATGGGGATTTTCATTCCCCATCAAATATTGTAAGGACCTCAACATGAGGGTAGTGTCATGCATCATGAGCTTGAAACTTTGCCTTTGTGGTTGATGGACTAATGTCACAAAAACTTACCTCTGTGTTACCTACCATATGGTGTAGGGAATGAAGTTTAGCATTACAAAATTTATATCAAAGTATCTTGTGAATAACATGCTATAATGCCACATAATAAAGGGGACCATCAGGTGGGGGTCCATTCTCGTCCTGATAGTCATAGAGGAAATTAGCATACCAGATGGGGATAAGGACAATCTCTAGGTTTTTCCAAATCATAATGACTCCTCAACATAGAAATACAAGGACTTCACTTTCCCTAGTTCCTTCAACAAAAAATATAAATCTCACATGATGAGGTGATGCAAGAAGTATATAGAGGCATTTAGGATTGAGTATCGCATCCCCCAAGAGCTCCCCAAGAGCATGTATGGGATGGAAACCTTTACCATTATATAATATTTTTTCATAGTGCACTTTTTACTGGATGATGGAAATATTTTGGTTTGGATAAAAATCCCATATGATTTCTCAACCAAGTATTTCAAGGACGTGCTTAGAAGGATCCCCAATGTGCAATAGTTTAATATTCTAGTGAGGAAACTAGACATGGGAAGGAATATATTATGGCACCAATTCATGCACCCTGATATAAAATCAACAAGAGGTGAAGAGGATGATTTGGATCACACCAACATCTATCCCCTTTAATAAGTTACCATACATAGGTACATCTATAGGCTATACTATGAGATGAATCCAAGGAGGAAGGGCCCTAGTGTTGAGTAGACCAACAACACTCCCATTAGGATCAATGATGAATGAACTTCAGTGTTAGCTAAAATGAATAAGTATCACAAGAAGAAGAAATGGGAGGCTCTAGAATAAATAGAGGAGTTAATAAAGTTTAAAATAACCTTAGGTGATGAATCCTCATTGTCAGCCTCGACAAAGAAGCATGTGAAGTTTACACTGAAGACTTATCCTATCTCAAAGGAGAATCAAAGGAAGGAAAAGTTCTCATCTATGATGCTCAATATCACCCTGTAGACATAGAGGTGCATGAAGAACTTGAGAAGGAGTTAGAGTTAGGGAAGGGTGTATATATTGTGCATGAAAAAAATTCCTCACTAGCGAAGAAACTCCCCTGCCACCCCAAAATGAAGAAGTGAGGTAAGAAAAATAATGGAGGAAGCTTGGCCTCAGTGACATAGACATTTATAAGGCATGGGAGATTTAGAAGAGAAAATAAGAAATGATAAAGGTAGAAATGATAAAGGAAGGGAGTGAGAAATCCAAGATCAAAGAAAAGTACATGACAAAAGGAGAAATGGAGGAAGAGCCCAATTTAATGGAAGTACATGAGGCTCTCTAAAGTAGTAGTACTACCATGCTGGGATAAGTAGGACCATCAAGCATGCTAAACAAAAAAATCACAATGCAACCTCTACAAGATGAATAGGAGTTAAGGCATAAGTGGAAGGGTATGGTCGTTGATCAGGATCACATTGAAGTGGTGTTGGACTTGCATTGCAATAGAGAGGCCATGAAGGCTAAGGGTATGACCCAAGCATAAATTGATAAAGTGAATGTCAAGGAGATAAACGATGAAGAGGTGATAACTATTGTGATCATCAAGAAGAGGAAGGAAAAAATAAAGAGGGCCCAAAAGGAGAAGGCTATAAATGAGAAAAAAGTGAAGAGGGTTACCATAGGCATGGAACCCATTAAAGACATGACAATTGAGGTGCCTAGCACTCACACCAGCCTAGCAAAGGAAGATATAGAATAGGCATGCCCTAATATTGAAGGGATGCCTAAATAAAAACAAGGTGATGTTGGCACCTCAAAATAACAAACATAGAAGAAAGGGAAAAAGTAGGCTAGCATTGAGAAGGAACCAATGAAGGTTCACACCAAGGAGCCATATGAAGAAGAAGCAGATGAAGGGGAAAATATTGAAGAAGAAGAGCCCCTATAAGAGAAGAAGAAGAAGGAACCAAGGAAGGGAGTAATGCTAGTGAAGAGGAGTATGATCAAAAGGATCCAACCATTGAGAAAGAGGAATTTGAGCCAAGCTATCAAGAAAAGGCACAGAAGGGGTTTATCGTAGATAAGGACTTCTACATGTTAGAGTACATGCCCTCCAGAGTAATGTGCATAATTATTTGGTTTACTCAGGTGCCTCATCCAATGTGATGCCTATAATTATATGTAAGACATTGGATTTGAACCCAGTTAAATATAAAAAAGTAGTTATACAACTAGATAAGTAATTTATACCATGTGTTGGGGAGTAAAACAATGTACACATTAAACTTGCATCAAATCTACATGTATAATAGTACATAGGAATTTTAGTCATTTACATTCCTAAAGCATATGGATTGATACCAAGTTTTTATTGGATGAAGACATTGAATAGATATATGGAAATAGACTTATCACACATGTGGATACCTTGGAAAGGAGTATCCAATTGAATTTGAGTAGGCAAAGAATCAAAAATGAAGTACATGATTATTGAATATAATGACAAGAATGAGAAGGTTGACATAGCATGCTCACATGTATGTATTTACACATTCATCATAGAGCATAAACTCCATCAATAATAATTTGAAGGTCCTTCATAGTTATGAACTATACACTTTGATGGTGTCAAATCAAAGCAAGATTTTTGTGTTGTCATAATTTTGATCAACTTAGATGGGAAACAATATAAAAATGAATATAGGTTCTAATTCCCTTGAACCAAAAATTTCAATGAGTATGAAGCTCTGATTCTAGGCTTACAATTCAAAATAGAACACAACGTCAAGTAGTTGTAGATATTTGGTGATTCAAAGCTAGTTGCCAACTAGATTAAAAAGAAATATCAATGTAACCTTTCTTAATTGAAGAAATATAAACACAAATCTTAGGATATAATGGAATCATTTGAATAATTCAATATCATATCTATTCCAAAAGAATAAAATAAGATGACACATTCATTACAAGCTTCAACTACTAACTTAGAAACACTCTAGGAGTCTATAATGCATATATTTTATGTGGAGTTGGTTCTTCGCCCTTATATCCCATACAATGTGGACCTTATAGTTATTTGATGATGAACACCATATCATACAAATCATGAAAATTTTTGGATCCATTGAGTCTCAAATAATAGATGAAAAATATTTTAAACCTATGAAAATCAAAAACTTGGGAGAAGATGGTATCTTACAGCTAGAATAGAATTGCATACCTATGGGAATGGTCTCATTAAACTGAGATTTTGACATGGATCCACAAGATCAAAAGAAGAAACAATCCAAGGCAAATGGATCTAATTTTGTGAAAGATAATATGGGAACCCTTGAACATCCTCAATATGTTAATCTAGGCCTGAATTTAATGGAAAGTTAGAAACAAAAATTAATGGGCCTTCTCATAAAATATAAAGATGTGATAACCTAGACATATAAAGACCTAAATGTTTTTAATCTCAGGGTTATCACACATACTATCTATTTGTAGCCAAGACATAAGCCATTTCAGTGACAAAAAAGGCAATTAAATTCAATCTTAGATCCCCTTATTTAAATAGAAGTTGAAAATTTATTAGATGTTAAGATCATCTTTCCCATCAAGCATTCCACCTAGGTTTCCAACCTAATAATAATTAGGAATAATAATGGATAAATTAGGTTATGTGGGAATTTTAGGAACTTAAATATAGTATCAGAAATAGATAACTATCCTTTTCCCTCTTTAGATGAGGTAATCTAGATAGTTAGTGGGTCTTAGATGATGTCCTTCTTGTATAGATTCTCAAGCTATAATTAAGTGTTGGTACTGTAGAGAGGATTACAGAGAAAGTTTCTCAAGCATTAGTCCATAGATAATGAAACATGCATTAATAACTAACTAACCAAGCCTTTATATTACTATGGGAATTACAAAGGATAACAAGAAACAAATGAAAGAAAGCAACACCATATGACCTTCCAAAATGGATTCACCATACCCATGTGGGTCAAAAACATGTTATCCCTTGATCAAGCATCCTTGTCTTTGTAAAAAATTGTGGTAAGCTCCTCCTATTCCTCAAGAACACTCCACCAAAACTAGGCTCTTGATTCCAAATTACTAAACTAGCCTATCAATGGAGCTTGCAAGCAAAATTTATGATCAAATGCATAACCTTGTGGAAAAAATTTAAAATTATAGGTTTTAAATATTCAAGCTTTTGAAGATATTCGAGAATAATAACCTTGCAACAAAATAGCTTAAAATTCATATCCATGGCCTCTCTATTTATAGATTCTTGATATTGGTTAGGATCAACCATGATCATCCATCTCAAGATTGAGATGTGTGGCCATGGATAATCCTAATATTTAGAATTAAATCAATAATTATCTTCATCATGACCTTGGAAGAAGGGGCATTGAAGAGGCATTAACTAGGCATGGGTGACCCATAATCCTGATATTTGTGGCATTTATGGCTTATGTATGTCTTCTCAAGAAATGATGTCACCTGATGATATAGTTAATAGGAATCAATTTTCGAAAATAAATATTCAACAACTCTCATATAAAATCCACTTAAGCTCTTGATTTGGATTAATTATCCTTAATCAAGGTTAATCAACATTTGTGTGATTATTTGAAAATTGGCCCTCAATTAATCAAAATGGTTAGAAAGTCATATTGCTAGGTCATAAATTATTTGGAGAGGAACTGGAAGGAAATTTTAGATGAGTTGGAGCTGTATTCCCATTTAGGATGTTTCAAACACAAAATAAAAAAGGTACATGACATGTACCAATGAATTAAAACAAAAGAGTGATCTAGAGCACTAAATGGTGAAATGGTCATTTTGACTTGAAATAATCTGATCAAAGTTAGTTGGCCCATGAAATGCATTTCTCTATTTAAGGATACTTTAACTTAAATTATCACTTGTATACAATAATTTTAAACTATTTATCACGTTTTATGTATTTTGACCTAAAATGTGAATTTGAGTGCAATTTGAGTAAGATTGACAATTTTGACACAAATGGTGTTAGGAATTGGATGTATACATTTTGCCCCTATTTGAGAAGGTGTAGTGAGACATTCAGGTGAAGCAACATCTTTTTAAATAAAATATTTGTCAATAATAAATTGGAACAGACCCATGATGCCCCCTCAAGAGGATATAATAGGATGGAAGAAAAGGATGGACTCTCGAAAAGAGAGAGAAAGTGAGAGGTTAACCCATGGAATAGATCACATCTAGATGAGTTAATGATTGAAAATGTGATTAAAATCAATGATCAAAATATAATTATAAGTATCATAGGCCCTAGATATAAGGGAATGGGAAAGATACAATCAATAAATTTAAGGGACACACTGTAAATGTACCAAATTTGAGAGCACAAACTGTGTGATTATGACATTGATCAATCTTGTGATAAGTTACACACTAAATATTGCCATCATGGGATTTAATGTGGAGAGATTGGAATTAGAGGAAAAGAGAGAAAGTTATAATTCAATAAGGGAATCACCCCTAGAATGGGGTCAATAAAGAGAATATAATAAGATTTACTCTAGTAGAGTCGATTTGATCGTGATAAAATAGTTTTGCCCTAATAGGGAAAATTTTGATCATTGATAAAGAATAAATAATAATTTTCCCCTGTAGAGATGATTTGATTTAGACATGGTTCAGATGTTGGGTCCCAACAGGGGCAATTGGCAATCAAAATAGCTCAAAGATATAACCAAAAAGATAGGTTAAAGTGAGCCAATGCAAATGTACATGTGATAGTGTAATGGCTTATAAAGCCATATAAATCAAAGAATATGAGAATGCACAAAGTGATGAGAGATATGAAAAGAAGAATAAAGATAGTTGATCTGACCTCAATATAAAATGAGCATTGCCTACATAGTTCTATGGACTCATGTTCCAATATGAACTTCAAGCCAATGTAGTTCACCCAAGTTTGCAAGAGAATGGAATGAGGAATGATGAAAACGGACCAAGAATTGATTAGAATCACAATGTATTAAAAGAGATACATGTCTAAGCATAAACTTAAGTCCTAAAATGCATGTTACCTAGAAGCCTAATTCCAGATCATGAGCTTAGGTTTTACAAAGTGTTCTTGAGAATTGTTCATTAGAGCTAATGTTGACATTAAGACGTTGAGACCTGACCACAAAAGTGCTTGCTATAGCAAAAGAAATTAGGCATCATAAGTATGAGTAACTTGGAATGACATAAGATTATAATTACGTTGAGCCAATTCAAATGTGAATATCTATAACTAAAGATAATGGTAAAATAATGACTAAACCCAGAGTTACATTGGTTTACATTTAAATAAAAAAGCAAAGACAAAGAAAAAGATAAACATAAATGAACCTAACTTGAAATAAAGATATGATTTGAAGTATGAAAAAAAATGTTTAAAATACAAAAGGAAATAATGCCTTAACAACATGAGACCAATATATGAATAATCAAGATCCATGTAGACCATCAAGGCATTCTTAAACATAAAAGAGAAAACCAAAAATCAAATAGAAAAAAAAAGACACCAAGAACAATAAAATAAACAAAATGGTCTAAGAATAATGCAATAACATAGGATCAAGATATAAATAATCAAGATCCATGTGAATCATCAAGATGTTATGAAACACAAAAGAGATAAGCAAAAACAAACAAGGAAACACAAGACCAAGAATGGAACAAGAAGTAATAAAAAGAGAAAAAGAGGAGAAAGAAAAGGAAAGGTGTGAAAGCACAACAAAATACCAAGAAAATGAAATATACACACAAAAAAAAATCAAGTTAGTGCAATTTAAAGATAAATGTTCATGCATGTGCAGTAGAGGTGTTACTTTCCACCACATAATAACACCAAATAACAAAGGCATAAAGAACTAACTAACCAAGCCTATCTATTATTATAGTAATTACAAAGGATATAAAGAAACAAATGAAAGAAAACAACACCATATTACCTTCCCAAATGGATTCACCATACCCATGTGGCTCAAAAACATGTTTTCCCTTGATCAAGTATCCTTATCTTTGTCAACAATGGTGGTAAGCTCCTCTAATGCCTCAAGAACACTCCACAAAACCTAGGATTTTGATTCCAAATATATGGTTAATCAACATTTTTGGTAAGCTCAAATAAATATATTCCCATTTAGGACATTTCCAACACCAAATAACAAAGGTACATGACGTGTACCAATGAATTAGAAGAAAAGAATGATCTAGAGCACTAAATGGTGAAATGGTCATTTTGACTCGAAATGATTTGATCAAAGTTAGCTGGCCCATAAAATGCATTGCCTTATTTAGGTATACTTTGACCTAAATTGGCACTTTTATATGACAAGTTTGAACCATTTAGTGTGTTTTATGGATTTTGTCCTAAAATGTGTATTTGAGTGCAATTTGAGTAATATTGACAATTTTAACACAAATGGTGTTAGGAATTAGATGTCTATATTTTTCCCTTATTTGAGAAGGCATAACAAGACATTCAGGCAAAGCAACATCTTTTCAAAGGAAAGAGTTGTCAAGAAGAAATTAAAACAAACCCATGATGCCCCCTCGAGAGGACATATTAGGATGGAAGAAAACGATGGCCTCTCAAAAAGAGAAAGAAAGTGAGAGGTTAACCCATGGAATAGATCACATCTAGATGAGTTAATGCTTGCACACATGATTATCATCAATGATAAAAATATATTTAGAAGTATAATAGGCCTCGAAGATAGGGGAATGGGAAAGATACAATCTATAAATGTAAGGGACACATTGTAAATGTACCCAATTTGAGAGTACAAGCTACATGCTTACGACATTGATCAATCTCGAGACAAGTTGCAGATTAAATATTACCATCATGGTATTTAATGTGGAGAGCTTAGAATTAGAGGAAAAGAGAGAATATTATACTTCAGGAAGGGAAGCACCACTAGAATGGGGTCTCTAAAGAGAATATAATAATAAGTACTCTAGTAGAGTTGATTTGATCATGATAAAATAGTTTTGCCCCTGTAGGGAAAATTTTGATCATTAATAAAGAATAAATAATGATTTATCCCTATAGAGCTGATTTGATTCAGACATGGTTCAGATGTTGTGCCCCATCATTGGAAATTAGTGTAGACACCAAAATCGTGTCTAACCTTGGTCTTCTTCCCCCCCTTGGTCCATTCCTAACCCATTCCTAACAATTACTAATTTAAAATAATTAACTTATTTTGAATTAACCCCCCTCCTTTGACACCTCGCCTGGACACCTCGCCTTAGACTAATTCCTGCCTTATGACTCACCCAAGACCAATTCCTACTCTCTCTAACTGCCTAACAAACTCTTGTGCGTCTTTAGCCCAAACCTCGACATTCCCCAATGGATAAGTGCACTTGGCAGATGAAAAATGGGCTTGGTGGCTTGTTTTGCCCATTCTAACCTCGCCGACGTCGGTCAACTGTCGGCCGATGCCGGCGAGGTCGTCGACGTCGGTTTACTTAAACCGACTTCTCTTCCTCTTTGGGGCTAATCACAAATTTTGAATCACAAAATCAAAAAATCACCAATTGCTAATCAAGTTCTGAATCTCGGGAGCTAATCAGGGATCTAAAATCTTCCATCTTCGACCATCTGCCAACCTCTCTGCCAATCAATCTGACTCTCTCTCCCTCACCTAACTCTACAAGCTTTTGCAAGCACAATAGGGATTCTCCATCAGCAACAGGGCTTCAACAAACGGCATCATCAACAACAGGACACCAGTCTGCAACACTTCTTCAGCAGGGCACAGGTAAGTACTCTATTTATTTTCATTATGTTTTCTAGTCATTTCTAAACTAGATTCAGTACTTCTATCCCCCCAGACCAAATTGCTAACCCAGACTAGGCAGACCTAGATTCCTATCTCCCTGATTGGCCTCCTCCACCCTTCTGTCCATTTGACTCCCTTGCATCTCTGCACAGACCCTCTGACTGCCTTAAAACCAAACTCTTAGACCTTTAGACAGACCCAAACCATTTTGCATGACCAAGCTCGGACCAGAACTTGACCAGACTTCGACCTCAAACCACTGCCCCGACTGACATCGGTCATTACCCCGACTGACGTTGGCAACATAACCGACGTCGGCAGACCCAGATCACCGACGCCGGTAGGACCACTGACGCCGGTGACTGTAACTAAGCCAACAACATCTTAGGTAAGCCTTTTGCTTCCATTTTTCTTTTCAGTTCTTTATCATTTCAGTCTTTTTTAGCATTCTGTCATTTATCAGATTCATCTTTTATCAAATAGTGGGTTGACCTCCCTTAAGAAAGTTTTCATACTTCTGGGAACAAGCTTTTGCTTGGCAACCCACCATCTATCCATCTAACACCCTTTTGTCCAAGTCTTCTTCTTTGTAGGTGTCATTCCTCCACAGCCAAAGAGGAGTATTCACAGCGTCTGGATTACGGTGCGCAAACTTTATCCAGATACTTCACAAGCCTTGACCATATTTCTTTAGTTTCTTCTCTCTCTTGAATCTGAAAGCAAAATTTGAATAGAAACATTCTGGCACGCCCGGTGGGACCCTTAGGGCCTTCTTGGGTTCCTTTTCTTATTCATTTAGGTGCATTAGGCTCTTACCTTTTTGCCTCCTTCTTGTTTTCTCAATGACATTATAAGCAGGAATTAAAAAGAACCTTTCTTTTCTTTCTTGCATTTCTAGACTAGTCAAAACATCATACTCTCAAACCCTTTCTCAAACTTGTCTTCATAACAAACCTCACATTTTGACTTGGGCATTAAAACGTATTGCACTTCCATTTCTGCTTGTGCTTGCATTAGTCCTCATATAGTAATTAACAAATCGCATCTTGAATAAATCTAGTCCACTTCATGTTACACAACCAGACCACATGCACTAAAACAAACATCAAACACACTTGATACAAGGCCCGACTGGGATTTCATCCCCCAACGGATACCTTACCCCTACCTGGCAATCTCACTTGGATTTCATCACCAAGGGGAAAGCCCACTCCGTTCTCTGGCGGAGGATAATCTCTAGGCGAGGTATATCTTGGCTAAGCGAGACCAGCTAACCACTGGAATCGTGAAGTGAGGGGAGCTTGCTCCTTAGCACCAGGCCACATACCGAACCTAACACAGACTTTGAGCGCCTAAACAAGACCCGAAACCAGCTCTAGACTACCTTTTTCTAGGACCCATTCTACAAGCCAACTTCCACAAACATTCATCTAAGGCATAAGCCACAAGATTCTAAAGTTAATTCTTAGGATTTAGCACTTAGTGTCTGTTTGTCTCTCTCTATTTTTCTCTTCTCATCTATTTGTTTGAGTGAGTGAGGATGCTTTCTTCATTGTTTTTCCAAGAATCTCCAAATCTTTTGGGTCTCTGGAAAACACAGTCACCAGCATCAGTTTTATCACCGACGTCGGTTTCCCCTTCTCATCGGCATCGGTTTTATCACCGACGTCTGTTTCCCCTTCTTACTGGCATTGGTTATCAGACCGACGTCGGCCATCTTTATTACCGACATCGGTTTTTCAACCGACGACGGTCTCTGTCACAGACCTTTTTTCAAAACAGCAACCTAAACCCGACCTCTTTTTCTGCCTAAATCTCATTCTAAGTTTTTGAAATTGCAAAAATACAGTTTCTGGAACCTGACTCTCTTCTTGACCACTCTAACCATCAACCGCTTTCGCCTACCTCATCCCTAACCAGTCCTATCATGGAGTTCCACTCAAAGACTGAAAGAACTCCTACAGGACTGACCCCGACCCAGACTCTAATCATCCCCGATCAGGACCCAAACTTCGACCTCACAACCCTCCATAACTATCTCACGAGAAACCCAACGTGAGACCTTTCGGGTGAAGTGGAGATGACATCGACACCGTTCGCTACTCAACCCTTTATGACCCTTCCTTTTGCCTCAAACCTGACCATGGCCAATACACAAATTTTGGCCTCCCCGTCCATTTTTAGACCAACCTCCACCAGGGTTTCGTTACCCCCTCAACCATACCCAATTCAACCAAGTTCTACATCATATCAGAACTTGATTGTCTCGACCCCTTACACTCTTATGCCCATCAATGTAGGAGTGTCTACCTCGCCCTTTGTCAATGCCGCCATGTAACCACCTTTGGCGATACCTAGTCATCTTATGTCTTCTATGTCCATAACCCAACCACCCTTAGCCTCCACTTCTACCCCTGCGACTAGTCATTCGTACATTGTACAACCGACTATGTCGTATTCCTCTTTTAGCCTCTTTCAAGCACCTTACAACCTAGGGGGCGCTCAACCTGCCACTCCGTCAGTAGATCTCATCAAAATGCTGATGGATAAAATGTCTAGTCTCGAAGCCTCCATTTTCAGTTCAAGCAAAACTTTGTCATATGACCAGATTTGCAACGAGCCCATCCATCCTTTCGTCCCTATCCGACCATATCCCAACCAATGGGAGCTTCCTAAATTCACTCACTTTCAGAGCAAGGAAGATCCTCAACAACACTTACGGGCATTCAGACATGCCTGCTACCTTATTGCCCACGACGATGCGTTACTTTTACGCACGTTTCCTATGTCTCTTTCCGGCTCTACCCTTGACTGGTATAGCTCTCTTGCCAGACATTCTCTCTTTTCATTCACTCAACTAGCCCAAATATTTCTCGACCATTTCTCAATCAACATTACTAAACAAGTCTCAATCACAGACCTTTACTCCATTAGGCAATTCGACGACGAATCCATAGCCAATTTTGTCGCCCGCTGGAGAGGCCTGATCAACCAGCTCTCCTTCTCCTTGCCTCAATCCAAGCTCATCGATCTCTTTTCTTGAGCATGTGCCAGGTGCATCTCGTCCACCTTGCGGATTCAAACATTCCACACTTTCGATGAGGCCTTCACCATGGCCCGAAAGCTTGAACTCTGCGCCATTGAAGAAGACAAGGTCAAATTGCGTCATACCAATGCAAGAACCAATGACCATTCTTCTTCCAAACTTTCTTCTACCAATTCCAAACCTAAAGGAGTGGCCAACACTGTGGTCGTTAGATCACCATCCTCGACAACAACTAATTACTCTCAACCTTCGACCAGTATCACCAAACAATTCCAACAACGGTACATCCAGCATTCTTACACTCCACTTGGAGAACCATATGCTTCCGTTTTGGAAAAACTTGTCAAGCAGGGGGTCCTCAATCTCCCTCCAATCTGACCACCTCAATTTTGCCACTTTCACCGCGTCCACGGTCATGACATCGACAACTGCCAAACTTTCAAAAATATCATCCAAGACATGATCGACAAGGGGGATCTAGTTTTAGATAACCCGAACGCCCCGCCAAACCAACACATTGACATTTTCAAACAACCATTTCCAAACCATCCCCCATCTCAAAACAACATCCAAACCATAACCAACGACTCTCACAACCATGACATTCATACAATCAACACTATCTTACCTCTTGTCCCTGACCAACCTCCTCCTTCACAGGTAGAAGATTTTTCTTCTCTCGTTAGTCCTCCATCGATCTCTCCTATATTGGGGGACGCCTTGACCATACCTATGCCATTAGCCCTACCTTCATCTGAAGAATCTACCTTGTCCACTCCTCAAGCACAAGCAGAAGGCACGATCATCCCTGCCATCTACCCTCTTGAGGAGCCGCCCTCTCCTATTTTTTCTCCACCAAGAGAAGAACCAATCTCTTCATCCATTTTAATCGAGGAAGACCCAATCACGGTTTCCTCTTGCCCTTTGCCTGAGATTGTCACATCTCTCTCATCTCCGTCCACATCTAAACCCAAACCCATATCTAACCTTGCCTCACACAATAGTGGCCCTCGACCCAAACCTACGAAGACCACTAGACCATACCAGAGAATGCCACCCCCATCTTCATTATTGCCCTCTATTTTGGGCCTGCATCCATCCACTTTACTAGGAGTGCTTCCCACTCCCATACTTCACAGAGGCAATTCACCTCCATTACTCCCTCAACCCGTCAGACATATATCTCCTCCAAACCATCGACCAACACCTCTTACACCTCTCAAACCAAAGTCATCAACCCCTACTGCAATAAGACATCCAGACCTGTTAGCAGGTTCTTACGCCTTGCTGTTACGGCACTTGTTGTAGTCTTCTCGTATCAACCTCCTACCTCTTAGACCATATCAATCTCTCGGACCAAAACCTCCTTGGTTCGACGACACTCAGATTTGTGCATATCATCGCACGCCTGGGCATGACACCGAGCATTGTCATGCCCTCAAGGTCATCGTTCACCATTGTTTGGAGAATGGCACCCTTCTTTTTGACCACATTATCAATAAATCTTCAACACCACCCCTCTCGTCAACTCTCAGATCAAGACCCTCTTGGTTCGACAACTCTAAATTTTGCCACTATCATCACACTCCGGGACATGACACTGAGCATTGTTTCACTCTTAAAGCTGGCATTCGTCAACACCAGAAAAAGGATACCCTTCTCATCAAGGATCCTCTTGACCACCCCTTAGACAAATCATCAACACCGACCCATGCTTCTCAAACCTCGTCACCTAAATCTAGATCTCCACGCCAGACCATAGTCCCTTTGTCACCTTTAACCCCCTTATTCACAATCAACACAGTCAATCTAACCACCAAGCCTCAACCAACCTTAACCAATTTGTCAAACATTCTCCCTAGCCGCTGGGGGAATTCAACCTTCATCCAAGCTTCGACCAACCTTTCGACCCCGTCTCGACCAAATATCAATCAGTCTTTCAACCTGACCTCGACCAGACTAGCAACCAAACATTCAACCCGACCTCAACCAAATATTCAACCCAACCAAAGACCATATACTGACCAATCAACCATCGACCAACCATTGACCAAATATCCAATGACCACATCTCAACCAAACATTGACCAATCTTTGACCAAACATTCAATCAGTCTCAACCAATCAGCAACCATATCAACCAACTTCCCATCTAACATCAACCATCATCGTGACCAATCTCAAAGAGGCCAAGTGGGGCAATTTTGCTCCTAATTGACTCAGACCACCTTATCACGCACAAGCATGGGCCAAGGACTTATCAGACCCTGAGCCCTTTTATGCCTTTCATCTGCGACCATTCTACTGTTAGTCGAGTACTCGTCTACTTGACATTTACCTTGAGCTCATCCCTTGAGAAATCCTCGTCCTCTTAGTCCTCATTCCTTTCAACCCTATTCCCCTTTACAAATCCTCTATAACCCTTTTATACAGTCGGGATGCTTTGTCCTACTAAAAGGGAGTCCTTGACCTTCTATAGTCTTGTCCATGACTCACATTTCTGTCAAAAACATAATCAAGATGTCAAACTATCCATGGTCACAAACTTAACTCATATCAAAATTAAAAGGCAGACTGCTCCCTCAAAGGACAGTTGTACTATCATTGTTGTAGCTAATAGACTGCTCCCTCGAAGGACAGCTATTCAAAGCCCTCTTATTAAGCAAAAATATAGACCACTCCCTCGAAGGATGGCTATGACAAACTCTTGCTACAAACAACATCAATTTCTTTCTAGAGGCTTCCCGCATTGATCAGCTTCGCAACGACCACCAAGCAAATGACATCTCTTCGCAGGCTTCTCGCATTGATCAGTCTGCACCTTAAAAAAAAAATGAGTCATGGACTTGGCTTATAGTTGTCTCAGGGTCTCCTATAAAAAGGGGCAAAGTTCTCTCTGCTCTTAAAATGGGTTACCCTATCCTCCTCTCCTATCACCTACTCAAGGGACTTCGAGCTCACTTTAGTGTCAAAGTGATTCGATTACCGCGCTAACACAACCTATGGTCAACGATGTCATGCATGAATGGGGATCTTGGTTCTAACAACCCCTATCTATGCTATCTTTCTGGTCCTTGTCAATGAAAGAGCAATTATGCCTTTCACTTCTTTTACACCTTGGTCACATTTACTCATTTGACATTTTTAGACCAACCCAATATCGACATTTTTAGACCACAACCATCATCATCATCCATTATCACATAGTTTCTATGGACACCAATACACATGGAAACTATCGACCCTTGACTCAATTTGTGTTAAGCATAAACCAATACTTGCTAAAGCATAAATAGACCTCAATTCATTTTTAGCATACATCCATCACGAATATGGAAAATTGCTAAGAATGAAGGACCCTTCGACCAATGTTATAGAATACACCATTTGGAAAAGGCTGTAACATCTTTTTCTCTTCATCATTTCGACCATGACCCAAACCAATCATTGACCATTTGTCTCTTGGCTCGAACTACATTGGTCTGAGGCCCCCTCCAATCAAGGGCTATGTAGGCAACACTCAGTTGACACACCGTCTTCTGGGGTTAGCTCGACCACCCTCGTTTGTTCGTCTCTCTGATGGACAAACCTTCTTTCCTCCTTTGGACCATGACCTTGCCCTCGACCACAACCAATCCATTATCTTTGACCCTTCCTCCCTTTTTGGGAGAACTACATTAGCCTGAGACCCTTAAGACAAGGGTTATGTAGGCAGCACTCAGTTGACATGGGGTCTTCTGGGGTTAGCTCAACCATTCTCTTCATCCTTTCTCCCGTCTCATTTTTTTCATCACCTGCCAGTCACATCACAAACAATCACATATTTTTCATAATCATTAACCATTCACATCAAACATCCACATCAATATCATTAATCATCATCATATAACCATTTCATTAAAACATCACATTCATCATTATATTAGTCATCATAATCACAAACATAGCATCATATCATCATCATCATACACATCATATCAAAACATGCATCAAATCAAAAAGGCCATATAAACATTAAGTACATCCATAACAACATCCATAACTCATGTCAATGCTCAAAATAAATCTCATCATATATATCTCAAAGTTTTATACAATCGCACAATTTGTGCATCTCTCGCTCTCAAAAAATCAAATACATCTCACATCATCGGCACGTAGGCCGGTATATGCATCATGTCAAAACTCTGCCCTCAAGGCTGTTGCTGTGGTGGTGGTGGCAATGGCTGAGAAGATGTTGTATCCTCTCCCCCCTCTGATCTACGCCATTTGCATGAATCTATAGCCGTCGCCTATGACATGGACCGCTGTCGACTCAGCTCTGCCCTCATCTCAGAGTATCGCTGTATCTGAGGGAACCCCCTGATGGCTCTCTCATAATATGCGATCTCATCCAGTGCATCACTGTATCTCACTAGATATACAGTCTACGGTGGACCCATCTGCCCTGCTCCTGTGGCTTGTCATGACCCCTGTGGCTGTGGCTGACCTCGGTGCACTGATACTGATGGTCCTGCCCCCTGTGAAAATGATGGATGCTGCAGTGGACCTTGCCCTCCAAAAATCTGACCTGCGACTGCCTGTGCCTGGACTGCAGCCAGCTATCCCTATAACAGAGTGACCTGCGCTGTCAACGCTGCCACCTGACCTGTCATCTCTGTCAACTTCCCTATAACCCCTGCCAGCTGTCCTTGCACAACTGTGACCTGGCCCTGTGCCGCGTCCCTCTCCTGCCGCATAGTGTCCCTCTCCTCGCAGGCTATATCCCGCTCCCTGGTAATGGCTTGTAGATTTGGCTGAGGACCCACCTGTATCCCTGTGTACTACCCTGCCCACCATGCTGTGTAGGCCTCTGTACAACCTGGGTCAGCCACCCTAGGTCCTGTCAGCAACTCCTCAAAATCTGGGCCCATCTGTCTCCTCTGGTAGTGGGAGTGGCGCCTCAATGTCATCCCATCTGTACAGTGGAAATGCGGGAGGTACGTCCTGTAGTAGCCTATACTGGCACCGCACCCTCTCTACTGGCACTCTCTCGAGCTCACCAGCTAGCCTGCCTCTAACCCATCGCCTGCTCTGTATCTCGACTAGCTGCTCTGCCTGGTCCTTGAATGCTGGATAAACTAAGTATGGTCTCCAGATGATGTCTGTAGGAATCAGGGCCTCCAGTACCCCTCTATAGTGATCAATGTCTCTGACCACTCCGTCTACCTGCATCTGCGCCATCACCTCGCGCCACCGCCTGAATTTGACCCTAAAGCCAACCTGAATCACCACTGGGAGGTCGAGAGGTCATGTGACCACTATATGCTCATAGGCCCAACAATGTAGAAGGTAGCCTATGCACAAGCTATATCACCACCGTCGACTGATACCCCACAGCTCTCTATAAACCTGAGCCAAAAACACTGGTGGCCAAGTGAACACTGTCTGCCACTTAATCATCTCTGTCAAAACCCTGGTCATGGCGACTGGAAACCTACCCCCCTCTGCATCTGGCAACGCGTATACTGTGATGCCTATCATCATCAAGACAGCCAGCCGATGTGCGCCCTCATCCACCACGTATAGAGGTTCATAAGCAAAACTCACTGAGTGGTAGCTCATCTCCGTGATGTGCTCCCCAAACAGCGTAACCATGTGTATATCATGCGCCTCTCTCGAACACGCATACAGGTCTGCTCCGTGTACCGACAGCCATAAAATTTGGTACACATCCTCGACTATGACCGTCATCTCGCCCATGGGCAGGTGGAAAGTGTTGGTGGAATGATCCCACCACTCAATCAGTGCCACCATCAGGCTCACATCTCTCGCCACTCTACAGTAGCGTCTCAGCCTGCCTAATCCCAATGCGCTCATTTGCGCCCACTCCTCAGCCATCACACCTCCGCGTATCTGCGTCAGCAAAGTCGGGAGGCGATCCCGCAACATTAGAGTCTGTCTCACCTGTATCCACCCAAATCAATCTCATGTTAACAATTTTCTTTCTATTTCTATTTTTACTAACTTATTTGACCATCCATACCTATCTCGACCCCCGAGAAGCCCTTGGCATAGCTTCAACTTGACAATTTTCAACCACCCTTGACCAGGCAGCCACTGACATCGATTAGCGCGCTGGTGATGGCACTTTCCTAACCGACATCAGTCACTTAGTGACCAACATTGACAGGTTAGTAATTGATGCCGGTCGCTTGTCGGCTGACGTCGGTGATCCCGCTGACGTCAGCGACTGGTTCGGACCTAGGGCCAAACGGGGCAAGCCCTAAAATTTAGGGCTTCCCCATTTTGCCTCCCCTAACCCTCCTAAACCATCCTAAATCACTCTTAACCTATCCGAGACTCTCTACCCACCTTTCTAGCTACCCTCCCCCCTCAATTTCTGCCTAACAACAACTAAAATTTCACAAAATCAAATCAAAAAACAAATCAACCAATTGAGCTCATTAGGGCCTCCTACCTCATCCCGACGTCGTCAGCATGGTGGCACGATGGGTGCCGCTAGTGGTGGACCTCCCACGGGTCCTCTACTCCCCTCTGCCATCTCTTCTGTCCCAATGGCTCTACACGCTCCTGCTGGCTCAAACGCGTCTCTGCGGCGTCCAATCAACTTCTTCTCTCCACCAATGTCTCTTTGCCACCTCGCACAACTCCTCAGTCAACTTTGAGTCACTTTCACTAACTCAAATCCAGAGCTCACTGTTTCACTTTGTCAAATGTCACAAATGACTTTTGGTGGGCCGCCAATCCGGTTTTGTCTTATCTGGCATGCCGTCGATATCGGCATCGTCGTGCCCTAATCCGCCAACGTCGGCCAATTTTCACCGACGCCGATCTCTTTTGGACACTAACATCAGTTATATAACCAACGTTGGTGGCCTTAAAAACTTCATCCCTCTTCAAAATGACCAAAATCATGCCCCAATCAGTTAGTTCTCCAGACCAAGTTATCTTAACCCCCTGGGGCATCCTTGAGACCACTTTTGCCTCCGCCCGCATCGCCCACCTGACCATTGGAGATCATGCCTATCTCCTCCGACCCTGACCACTTCCAAGTCAATGTTGCCTTGGTTATTTTTGCCTGTATGCTATTCCACGACTGGTTAGCAAATTTGTCCGCAGACTATATTTTTGGACCCTCACAAGTATAGGATCGCACGCTAGTTGATCCGCACTACTTGTGACTTTTTCATGTTTCTGGGAGCAATTCCTAAGCCTGGGATACCTGGAACATGATGACCATTTGGAGCTTCAACTATGATTGAATAACCCGATCAGCAGACGACTAAATGCTGGGGCCCGATTATTTCAATTTTGGCACTCCTCGACCCTTGACCTGTGACACTTTGACCTGACCATCTCGTGCAGTGGTATGCATGCAATCATGACTTTTGTAGCGTTCACCCTCACCCCTCACTCTTCATCCTTCTCATCTACCTTTTGTCAAATCAGCACCCGACATCAGGTTCCCTTCCTCGACTCCCGCTTTGAGGGGGAATACATCATCCCTTACCTGGGGCAACCAACTCCAACTCCTATTTTTGTCTTGCAGTTCATCTAGAACAACCAACAAGACAAAAAGGGGAAAATGTAGACACCGAAATCATGTCTAACCTTGGTCTTCTTCCCCCCCTTGGTCCATTCCTAACCCATTCCTAACAATTACTAATTTAAAATAATTAACTTATTTTGAATTAACCCCCTCCTTTGACACCTTACCTGGACACCTCGCCTTAGACTAATTCCCCCCTTATGACTCACCCAAGACCAATTCCTACTCTCTCTAACCACCTAACAAACTCTCGTGCGTATTTAGCCCAATCCTCGACATTCTCCAACGGATAATTGCACTTGGCGGATGAAAAACGGGCTTGGTGGCTTGTTTTGCCCATTCTAACCCCGCCGACATCGGTCAACTGTCGGCCGACGCCGACGGGGTCACTGACATCGGTTTACTTAAACCGACTTCTCTTCCTCTTTCAGGCTAATCATAAATTCTGAATCACAAAATCAAAAAATCACCAATTGCTAATCAAGTTCTGAATCTCAGGAGCTAATCAGGGATCTGGAATCTTCCGTCTTCGACCATCTACCAACCTCCCTGCCAATCAATCTGACTCTCTCTCCCTCACCCTACTCTACAAGCTTCTACAAGCACAACAGGGATTCTCCATCAGTAATAGGGCTTCAACAAATGGCATCATCAACAACAGGACACCAGTCTGCAACACTTCTTTAGCAGGGCACAGGTAAGTACTCTGTTTATTTTCATTATGTTTTCTAGTCATTTCTAAACTAGATTCAGTACTTCTATCCCCCCAGACCAAATTGCTAACCCAGACTAGGCAGACCCAGATTCCTATCTCCCTGATTGGCCTCCTCTACCCTTCTGTCCATTTGACTCCCTTGCATCTCTGCACGGGCCCTCTGACTGCCTTAAAACCAGACTGTTAGACCTTTAGACAGACCCAGACCATTTTGCATGACCAAGCCCAGACCAGAACCTGACCAGACTTCGACCTCAGACCACTGCCCCGACCGACGCCGATCATTACCCCGACCGACGTCGGCAACATAACCGACGTCGACAGACCCAGACCACCGACGCCGGTAGGACCACCAACACCGGCGACTGTAACTAAGCCGACAGCATCTCAGGTAAGCCTTTTGCTTCCATTCTTCTTTTCAATTCTTTATCATTTCAGTCTTTTTTAGCATTCTGTCATTTATCAGATTCATCTTTTATCAAATAGTGGGTTGACCTCCCTTAAGGAAGTTTTCATACTTCTGAGAACAAGATTTTGCTTGGCAACCCACCATCTATCCATCTAACACCCTTTTGTCCAAGTCTTCTTCTTTGCAGGTGTCATTCCTCCACAGCGAAAGAGGAGTACTCACAGCATCTGGATTACGGTGCGTAGACTTTATCCAGGTACTTCACAAGCCTTGATCATATTTCTTTATTTTCTTCTCTCTCTTGAATCTGAAAGCAAAATTTGAATAGAAACAATTAGCAAGCAAAAATAGCTCAAGGATATAACCAAAAAGATAGGTTAAAATGCGCAGGCAGAAATGTACATGTGATAGTGTAATGGCTTAGAAATCCATATAAAACCAAGCATATGAGAATGCACAAAGTGATGAGAGAGATGAAAAGAAGAATGGAGATAGCTGTGCTAACATTTCAATAGAAATTGAACATTGCCTACATAGTTCTATAGACTCATGTTCCAACATGAACATCAGGCCAATGTAGTTCACCCAAGTTTGGGAGAGAATGGAATGAGGAATGATGAAAAATGAGCAATAATTTATTAGACTCACAATTTATATGAAGAAATGCATGTCTAAGCATAGATAAAGAAGCTTGAAATACATGCTACCTAAAAGCCTAATTCCATATCATGAGCCTAGGTTTTATAAAGTGTTCTTGAGAATCATTCATCGGAGCTGATGTTGACGTTAAGATGTTGAGACCTAAGCACAAAGTGCTTGCTATAGCAAAATAAATTAGTCATAATAAGTATGAATAACTTATAATGACATAAGATTCTAATTATACTAAGCTAGTTCAAATGTGAATATCTATAACTAAGGATAATGATAAAATAATGAACAAAACTATAATTACAATGATTTACATTTAAACAAAAAAACAAAACAAAGAAAAAGATAAACATAAATGAACCTAACTTGAAATCAAGATATGATCTGAAGTAGGAACAAAAATGTTCAAAAAATAAAAGGCAAGAATGTCTTAATGACATGAGACCAAGATATGAATAATCAAGATCCATGTGGACCATCAAGGCATTCTTGAACATAAAAGATAAAATCAAAATCAAACAAAAAAACAAGACAAAAACAACAATTAAATAAACAAAATGGTCCAATAACAACTTCATAACATATGATCAAGATATAAATAACTGATATCCATGTGAATCATCAAGATGTTCTAAAATACAAAAGAGATAAGCAAAAATAAACATGGAAACACAAGACCAAGAATGGAACAAGAAGTAAGAAAAAGGAGAAGAAATAAAAGGAGAGGTGCAAAATCACAACAAAACATCAAGAAAACTCAAATAAAGACACACAAACAAAAACCAAGTTAGTGAAGTTTAAAGAGAAATGTTCATGCATGTGTGGTAGAGGAATTACTTTCTACCACATCATAACAAATAGAAATGACATGAAAATTGTTCCCTAATTAAATAGGAACAATGACAGAAGAAATGGGAGAAGAGAAGAAAAGGAAGGGGTTAGTCAAGCTGACTCCAGATGTATAAGACAAGTGGATGCTACCTACATAGTTTCATGGATGCATATTCCAACATCAACTTCAGGACAAATGTAGTTCTCCCAAGACATGGGATAGAAGAAAAATGATGACCATACTAGCATGATTAAGAGAAGAAATGGAAGATAAACAAATGGGAATGGTCTGGCAAACAAGAAGCCGATGAGACAATATTAAATGACCTTACAAAATGGCAAGTGTGTGGGATAAGATAAAATGAAATGGTGCTTGTATGCTTACAAAATGGTAAGAGCATTCAAACTTAACAGTTGCTCATAAAATCGCAAGAGTGTTCAAACTTAATAGTTGCTCACAAAATGGTGAGAGCATGGGATGGTGGAACATGATTGTACAAATGTATAGAAGTGGGAGATAATGTGTTTGTTCTTTTGTGGATCATGTTCTGATATTTTTGGTATTTTCAAAGTATTTCTAATGTTTTTAGTGTTTTTAGGATAAAATATGCACAAGGTGGGACAATCTAGTCAAGGAGATGCATGTCCTGAGAGTAGAGGTTCCAATAAGATAGCTAAGTTGGCTACAACAACTCATGCTCACAAAATAGTGAGAGTGAGGTGCTTGATTTCTCACAAAATGGTGAGATCATATGGAAAGGGGGACTGAGGTGACCTCAACATGAATTTATCATGATCTACATATTCCTAAAATGACCTCAATTTATATTAATTCCATCCACACAAAAGTGGGAAAAAACCAACTAGGTCCCAATAAGTTCTTAAGTCTGGCAAATGGCTAGTGAAATAAAAATAGCAATGGTAAGGTGATGTGGAAATGCATGATAAACAAGTGTTGACCCTAGTTTGCCCATAGGTAGTTATAACTAAGATACAATAGCATAGGTCAATGATATTAATTCACCCATAGGTGGTTATAATTAGTAGCAAGATTGGTGAAACACTAATTTGTTCATAGGTGGTTATAATCATGCTCACATAAATAAGCTTGATTTAGGATGGAAAATGAAAGATATCTTTCCAGATAAACTATCACACTACATTCATATACTGTCATTATAAACATGAATTGGATTCATTGTTGAAACTTGATTGGAATCCCTCCACAAAAGGTGCAAGAAGAACTAAATGAACCATGTTCAAAATAGGATTGGGTAGGATGACTAAAATAGGCTTTGGTTTATATAGGAATGGAATAATAGGATGGTATGGTCTTGCTAAGGATAATGATAGTTTTTTGATAGATTGGATAATATGGTAAGAGGGTTGACCCCAAGTGATGGGGTGAATGGTTGGGTACTTCGATAATGGCAAATGGATATGTAACAATGACAATGGCATGGCAATGTGAAATGGCTTGGGTGTGGTTTTTGATTATATGGTTTCTACTGATGGGGAGATGCACATCCTAATCAATAAATGATAAAAATGGAATGATCGATCATGTTAATTGTTATCCCACACCTCATCTAAATAGCTACTATATCAAGAACTTGATGTAGATCTGGTTGTCAAGAATGCTTTTATGATCTTTATTGGTCATTCATTTTGATTCCTTCAGGTGTCGAGACAAGGTATCTTTGTAGCCTCTAAAAAGGAAAGTGTGGCCATGGATGGTAAATAAGGACAAATAATGGATGGTAGGTTTGATTGTGAAATGGAATGGTAGATGATAATGGAATGTATAATGATGAGGAAATAAATGAAGATCATGACATTCAGTCACATATAATGTTGTTGATGTTGGATTTGACATAATTTTGGTCATGGTAGGGCCATAGACCTCTGAATATGCTATTGATAGGATCATCAAATTGTTCTGTTGCTTAATCTTAAGAGTAACTACCATCTAATTATGTTGTAGATTAAAATCTATTTTGATTTTATCTTTAATATTATCTTTAGTAAATAATGAAGAACTTTTTTGCTCAACTATTGGTGGATCAATGAGGTTTTCACCAATGAATTTTTTCTAATCATCCCATAGTGCCTCTAAGAAGGTTTCAAAAAGAGATGTTAACATTTGACTTTGATTGTCTTCTAGCACATTTAAAAAGGTGTCACTAAAATATGTTGATTTTGATCTTTGCATATCTCCTAGCACCTCTGAAAAGGTTTCACTAGGAGATTGTTCTTCTTCTAAATGAATGTGGTCTTGGTCCCCCTAATATTCTACAAATGATATGTCACCATGGATACAATTCAAGAAAGTGTGACTCTATAGATCCCAATCGACACTTGTGGGAGATGGAATGTCAATATAATGGCTATGTTGGGTGGTAATAATGGGATGGTGAAAGGCATCATAATCCTTGTAAAAGATACTAGGAGAACTTGTGTCGATGCTGAAGTAATCATCCTCAAAAATCATAGAAGGATCAAAAATATATTCAAATTGATTTGCAAGGAAATTGTAACCAATATTATAATCTATTTCTAACTCTGATTCTGAAGCAAGGGACCCTAAATCCAATGCCATAATCAATGTTGATTCTATTTTTGATGCTAAATCCAATGTTGGTTCAAAAATGGAACTTGAATCTAATATTGATTATTTATTTGATATGGTTGTTTTTATAATGCTTTATTAAATGTTGAATTTTTGACAAGTAATGGCTTGTGATGGCATAATGGGCTCAATAAAAATTGAATCATCTTGGAAGGGTTCAACATAAACAAACTCATCTAAGTGAAGACCCTCAAAAAGAGAGAACTGCTCAAGGGATGTCTCGACAAAATTGTGTCCATCAAAGTGATACTCCTCAATGAGTGGGAAAAGATCAAGAGACAACTCTATCGAGACTGGCTTGTCAAGGAGATGAGACTCTTTAAAAATAGGGTAACATATGAATAGGTAACTTATCACAATTTATCTTGTCACAAATGGGTGTTTTAATAATAACATGTTGGTTTGGGTTCATAGTTGGTTGCAAAAGATCAATTTTGGACATATTTTAATCCTCATAAGATGGATTTTGAAGAGGTAATGGTTCTTTTTTAGGATTGAAGATCGACACAAATTTATAAAGTGGGGAACATTTGGTTTAGCAAGAATAATGGTTTCTGGTTCAATAATGGAATCTTCAAATATTAGACTATTAAATAAGGGATACAAAATAATTGGTTTATTAAATAGAGGTTCTTCAACACTAGGTTCATCAAAAGCTGGTGATGGATCAAGAATGGTAACAACTAGACGCTTCTTAGTTTGGTTGTTTGTGTAAACTAAAGAAGGAGGTCCTAAAATGGTGATGACTAGATGATTCTTAGTTTGGTTTCTCATGCAAACCAAAGGAGGAGGTCATAAAATGGTGATCTTGGTACATTATGGAGTTTTATTACTTATACAAGCCAAAAAATCCAAGTCTTCTTGATAAACCCAATCATTCCAATCATGAGTTTGATCATAAGTTGGATCTTGATTGTATTCCCATGATTGATTTTTGTGAGGTGGATAGAAATTTGTCTCAAAAACCATATTATAACCATAGGAGTCTTGAATAAAGTCATACATGTCATTTGGTATGGCCATTATATCATAAGTTGGATTACCCATGAGTGCACCATAAGTGTAGCTAGATATATCTGCACTTAATGAAGAAAGCTGTAAAAAAAAAAGACTTAAAGTTTTACAAACTCTGAAAAGTGATGTTTAACATACAAAAGGTTCAACCTTGGTTGAAAGGGTGAATTTTCATCTCAAAAGTAGTTTGTGTCAATATTTTGCATAAAATAACCTAATGTAAAATATCTAACATCAAAGGTTTTTGAAGAAAGGTTGTGTTTTCCCAAACAAAGTCACACAAAAAATGATGAGGATAGAAACTCAAACAAACAAATAATCAAGAGTGTTCAAAATTGGGTAATCATTTAATCGAAGCTATGCAACCAAAAATAAAAATATATGTGTACCAACCCCATGAATTGAGGCCTAAACAAAATTTAATCAATGTTTGGATCCAAACCTGACAAGGTTAATTAAAAATGCAATGTTGAAGACTAGGATTAGACTAAACAAGTTAGACAAGAGAGGACAAGATAATGACGCATAAACAAGGTCCAAATGGTATACATGACATGGTTTGAAACAAATGGTTTTTGATACAATGGTAAACAATTTTTTGAAATAAATTGAGCAGCCTAATGGTGTAAGCATGCTCGAATGATGTGGTCAATTGTTATGTTTCAAAGACTAAAAGGTAAAAAAGATTTGACATGATTTGGGTAGCATAATACTACCCTTATTAACTCAAATACATGATTTTGACATGGATTATGAACAAACAAACAAGTTTTAGCCTCAAATCATACCAAATAAATAATGACCAAAAAACACTAAGTATAATTGTCCAAATCCTAGAAAGGGTATGGAAAAATGGGTTTGACTAAAACTAATTGGTTTTTGAGAACTCACGGGAGGTAATGACGTCTCCCTCACAAGCCAAGTTTGCATGAAAATAAAGAAAGCATAAAATAGAAAGACTTTAGGGTCATTTTCAAGATCACCCAAACTTTGATGAGTTTTTGGGGAGTACTTTAGATGACATTATTTCTAAGCCTTGGACTAGGTTATTTGCAATAAGAATGGCCCTTTTGATTCCAAGGGTTCCCTAAAGGGGACAAATTGAAGAGCATACACACAACATTCATCTTTTTACCAAACAAAACCTAAGTAAATAACTATTGCAAAAAATAATTGACAAGTGTGTTCAATTTTAAACCCAAATGAAATGTTTTGTGGTGTTCATTTTACCCCTTGGTCTTAGTTACAAACTTTGAAAACATTCACCAAAACATATAAATTATTTGTTAAACACCCAAAACAAAGATCTTAATTCATTTTTAATCATGCAAGAGGTGATTTAAACATGTTTTTATCAAAGCAAAAGCTTGTTCCTTCAATAAAAATGTTAGCATGTCCTTTAGCTTTGAAGCTCTTTTTATCTTGAAACAATGAACTTTGAAAAATTAGCTCTTGGGTTTATGTTTTTAAAAAAACATAGTGACTGACGTCGATTAATACCACTGATGTTAGTTACTTTGGCTAACAAATATCTAACCAATTTTAGTTTTACTAACCAATGTTGGTTAAGTAGGTAATGGATGTTGGTATTCTTACTGACGTCAGTTACTATGTAAAAACCGTTACAAACAAAAATGGAAAAAAAAAGTTAGAAAATATATTTGCACGAGTTTTAAGGGTCTAAATGGATATTTTAGATTTACAAAGTTATCTTATTTAGGTGTGAGATGCATCTTGTCCCACCAGGTGTGCCAAGATGTAGAGAGAATTACAAAAGATAGTAAAAAATTAGTCTATAAATAATGAAACATTCATAAATAACTACCTAACCAAGCCTATCTATTCCTATGGGAATTACAACTAATAGCAAGAAACAAATGAAAGCAAGCAACACCATATTACCTTCCCAAATGGATTCACCATACCCATGTAGGTCAAATACATGTTATCCCTTAATCAAGCATCTTGTTTTTATCAACAATGGTGGTAAGCTCCTCTAATGCCTGAAGAACACTCCACAACACATAGTCTCTTTATTCCAAATTACTAAACTAGACTATAAATGAAGATTGCAAGCAAAATCTATGATCAAATGCAAAACCTTGTGGAAACAGTTTAACATTATAGCTTTGAAATATTCAAACTTTTGAAGATATTTGAGCATAATAACTTTGCACCAAAATAGCTTAAAATTCACATCCATGGCCTCTCTATTTATAGATTCTTGAGATTGGTTAAGATCAACCATGATCATCCATCTCAAGATTAAGATGTGTGGCCATGGATAATCCTAATATTTAGAATTAAATCCATCATTATCTTCATCATGACCTTGGAAAAAGGGGCATTGAAGAGGCATGGGTGACCCATAATCTTGATATTTGTGGCATTTATGGCCTAGGGATGTCTTTCCAAGAAATGATATCCCTTGATGATGTAGTTAGTAGGAATCAATTTTCAAAAAGAAATATTTAACAACTCTAATGGAAAATCCACTTAATCTCTTGATTTAGATTAATTAACCTTAAACAAGGTTAATCGACATTTATGCGATTATTTGAAAATTGGCCCTCAACTAATCAAAATGGTCAGAAAGTCATATTATTGGGTTATAATTTGATTGGAGAGGAACTAGAAGGTGATGTTAGATGCGTTGGAGCTATATTCCCATATAATATGTTGCCAACACCAAATAACAAAGGTACATGACATGTACCAATGAATTCAAAGAAAAGAGTGATCCAGAGAACTAAATGGCGAAATGGTCATTTTGATTTGAAATGATCCGATCAAAGTTAGTTTGTCCATAAAATGAGGATCCCTATTTAGGGATACTTTGACCTAAATTGGCACTTGTATATGACAAGTTTGAACTATTTAGCGCATTTTATGGATTTTGACCTAAAATGTGCATTTGAGTGCGATTCGAGTAAGATTGACAATTTGACACAAATGGTGTTAGGAATTGGATGTCTATAGGAAAAAGTAGAAGTTAAAATGAAGGATAATTTTACCACCAAGTGGGGCACTTTTACGTAGTAAAGGATGCCTTTTGGACTAATTAATGGAAGAGCAACCTTCCAGTGGGCCATAGAATTTGATTTTTAAGGACTTGTTGGAAAATGCACCATCATCTACATGGATGACCTCATAGTGTTTTAAAATAATAGATCTGATGATATAGATCATATACATCACATATTTGATATATGAAGAAGATATAAAGTATCACTCAATCTAAAAAAGATACTTTTTTTAATCACTAAATGGAAACTTTTAGGCCATGTCATTACAAAAGATGGGATTTCCATTGACCTAAAATGAATCCAAGCCATTTTGAAGTTAACACCTCCTAACAACAAAAAATAATTTAAGTCTTTCTTTCACAAGATAAAATTTTCAAGGAATTTCATTTCATGATTCACATATATTATTATGCCAACAAACTCCATGTTGAATCAAGATGCTAAAATAGAGTGTAAAACTAAACCCAAGAGAGAATTTCAAGATATTAAGGATATTATTGTTCAAAATTTAGTTTTGATCAGCCCAAACTTTATTAAGGATTTATTCTTTTATTCGATTACATTAAAACATACTATGTCAATAGTACTCACACAAAATATGGACGATAATGAACATCCAATTTCCTTTATGAGTACTAATCTAAAATATGAAGAGTTAAAGTATTCAATGCTAGACAAACAAATATATGTATTGATCAAAGCTATAAATAAGTTCATGTACTATATTACCAAGAACATCACATATACCATTGTTCTAAATCCAAATATTAAACTCACACTTTGACATAATGAATTAGGAGAGATAAGAAGTAAGTGGATGGAAAACTATAATAATTTGATCTTAGAATCATACTAGCTAAGATGGTATATGGCCAAAGGACCATCCAGGTCTTGATTGAGACACACCCATAGATTCACATTGAGTAAATATATGAGTCCCAAGTAGTTGGTGGTGATTGGTATGCTCATATATCCATTACTTATAAGTACAAGTCCCCATGTGTTAAACAAAGAGCAAAAGTGAGCCCTTAGGCTCAAATAATCTCATTACATGATAAATAAGGGAGTCATTTACATAAATAATTTGAGGGCATCTATTTGAGGTGTGTCTCAAGGGAATAAAATACATATATCTTGGATAATTTAATTATAAGATAAGTAGTGGACATTCCCCAGGAAATTCAAAAACTCATAAAATCCTGATAATGGGATATTATTGGCCTATAATTTTCAAAGATGCCTATAATCATGTCAAGACATGCAATGAATTCCAAGTCTTTGGGAAAAGAGAAGTACACACTAATATGCCTTTACAATAAGTCATTGAGGGATGACTCTTCTCTCAATGGGGTCTTGAATTTGTGAGAGTAATCAATCCAAACTCTTTAGCAAGACATAAATTTATTTTAACGACCATTGATTATTGCACCAGATGGAAAAATGATATGGCCACCAATAATTCTAGAGCCAAAAATGCCATCAAATTTCTAGAATAAAACATACTAATGTAGTTTAGAACCCCCAATTTCATTAGTTTATAATAGCGGTATATATTTTCAATCGACTAAATTATATAATGAGCCCATGATAACTAGATTACAATATTTTTTTATTTAAATAATTATCCTAAATGGAATGGATTTGCTTCCAGAATCCACAAAAAGAATATAATTAAATGACATTCCTTTTTTGGGAGGTGGACTATCATTTTACTTATAATCTAGAGGAGTAATAGCACTATCATTCACCACAAAGCACAAATACCATGAAGAATAATTTGAAGGTCCTTCATAGTTATGAACTCTACACTTAGATGGTGTCAAATCAAAGCAATATTTTTGTGTTGGCATAATTTTGATAGACCCAGATGGGAAACAATATAGAACTACATATAGGTTCCAATTCCATTGAACCAAACATTGATCTGAGTATGAAGCTCTAATTCTAGGATTACAATTCACACTAGAACACAAATTCAAGTAGTTGTATATATTTGGTTATTCAGAGCTAGTTGCCAACTAGATTAAAGAGAAATATCAATGTAACCTTTATTAATTGGAAAAATATAAACACAAAGCCTAGGATATAATAGAATCATTTAAAGCATTCAATATAATATCTATTACAAAAGAATAAAATTAGATGACATATTCATTAGCTATTTCAACTACCAACTTAGAAACACTCTAGGAGTCTATAATGTATATATTTTATGTGGAGTTGGTTCTTTGCCCTTATATTCGATATAATCTATAACTTCTAAGTATTTGATGATGAAAACCATAACATACAATTAATGAACATTTATGGATCCATTTAGTCTCAATTAATAGATTAAAAATATTTTAAACCTATGAAAATAAAAAACCTTGGAGAAGATGGTATCTTATATCTAGAATAGAATTGCATACCTATATTTTGACATGGATCTACAAGATCAAAAGAAGAAACAGTCCAAGACAAATGGATCTAAATTTTTCAAAGATAATCTAGGAACCCTTGATCATACTCAATATGTTAATCTAGGCCCGAATTTAATGGAAAGTGAGAAATAAAAATTTAAGGGCCTTCTCACAAAATATAAAGATGTGATAACCTGGACATATGAAGACCTAATTTTTTTGATCTCAAGGTTATCACACATACCATCCCTTTGGTGCTAGGACATAAGCAATTAAAAAAATGAAAAAGGTAATTAAATTCAATATTAGATCCCCTTATTCAAATAAAAGTTCAAAAGTTATTGCATGCTAAGATCATCTTTCCCATCAGGCATTCCACCTAGGTTTCCAACCAAATAATAGTCAGGAAGAAGAATGGATAAATTCTATTATGTGAAAATTTTATGAGCTTGAATAGAGTATCATAAATAGAAAAATATCATTTTCCCTCCTTAGATGAGGTAATATAGATAGTTAGTGGGTCTTAGATGATGTGCTTCCTAGATGGATTCTCAAGCTATAATTAAATGTTGGTACAAGTAGAGGATATAAATAAGATTGATTTTACCACCAAGTGGGGCACTTTTACATGTTAAAGGATGCCTTTTGGACTAATTAATGCAAGAGAAACATTTAAGTGGGCCATGAAATTTAATTTTCAAGGACTTGTTGGAAAATACATCATCATCTACATGGATGACCTCATAGTATTTTCAAATAATAGAGCCAATGATGCAAATCATCTAAATCACATATATGATAGATGAAGAAGATATAAAGTATCACTCAATCTAAAGAAGATAATTTTTTTAATCATTAAAGGGAAACTATTGGGCTATATCATTACCAAATATGGGATTTCCATTAACCTGAAATGAATCCAAGCCATTTCCATGTTAACACCTCCTAAAAACAAGAAAGAATTAAAGTATTTATTTCACAAGATAAAATTTGTATGGAATTTCATTTAATGATTTACAAAAATTATCAAGCCACTGAATGCCATATTAAATCAAGATGATAAAATATAGTGTAAAAATGAACCCAAGATAGAGTTTTAGGATATTAAGATTACTGTTATTCAAAATTTAGTTTTGATAATCCCATACTGTACCAAGGATTCATTTTTTTATTCATTTACATCAAAACATCCTATATCAATAGTACTCACACTAAATGTGGATGATAATGGAAATCCAATTTCTTTCATGAGTACTAATATAAAAGATGAAAATTCAAAGTATTTAATGATAAACAAGTAAATATATACATTGATCAAAGATATAAATAAGTTCATGTATTATATTCTTAGTAACGATACATATGCCATTATTATATACCCAACTATTAAAATCACACTTTGATAAAATGAACTAGGAGAGATAAGAGGTAAGTAGATGAAAAAATATAATAATTTGATCTTAAAATCATATTAGCTAAGATGGTATGTGGCCAAAGGACCATCCAATTCATGACCGAGACAAACCCACACATTCATATTGAGTAAATCAATGAGTCCCAATTAGTTGGTGGTGATTGGTATGCTCATATCATCCATTAATTACTTACAAGCACAAGTCCCCATATGTTAAATAGAGAGTAAATTTGAGCCCTCATGATCAAATAATCTTATTACATGATAAATAATGGAGTCATGTACATAAATAATTATGAGGGCATCTATTTGAGGTGTGTCTCAAGAGAATAAGCTACATATATGTTGGATAATCTACATCGTAAGATAAGTAGTGGACATCCCATATGAAATTAAAAAACTCATAAATTATTGATAATGGGATATTACTAGCCTACAATTTTAAGAGATGCCTATAATCATGTTAGGACATGCAATAAATTCCAACTATTTGGGAAAAGAGAAGTACATGCTAATATGACTTTACAACTAGTCATTGAGGGATGACCCTTTTCTCAATGGGGTCTTAAATTTGTGGGAGTAATCAATCCAAACTCTTTAGCAAGACAAAAATTTATTTTACTAACCATTGATTATTGCACTAGATGGATAAATTATATGGCCAACCAATAATTATAGAACCTAAAATGTGATCAAATTTCTAGAATAAAATATAGTGACCTAGTTTGGAACCCCAATTTTGTTGGTTCATGATAACATTCTAGATTTTCAGTCAACTAAATTATATAATGAGCCCATGATAACTAGATTACATTTATTTTTTCTTCAAATTTAAGATTAGAGTTGTAGAGTCCACAAAAAAGAATATAGTGGATGCCATCGATAAATCGATACAAGACAAACCTAGATAATGGAATCTATTACTAAAGTATGCACTATTGGTAGATAGAACAAGACATAATAAATCCCTCAAGGCTTGATATTTCCTACTATTGTATGGACAACAACTAATTTTTACTATAATTCTTAATCTACAAATGTATTATTTCATTCAGTAGTACATGGGAGAATATGAATGGATCCAGTCCATACTACTCGACATAGTTTATATGGAAGATGCATGAATTGAAGCACTACATAATTTAAGCAAGCACCAAGACTTTATCAAAAGGTGCTTTAATATAATATCTAAAATAAAATATTTTAGGACATCAAACAAAGTAATTTTATGGGATAAAACACAATAAAATAAAGGGTGGCATGATAAATTCACTCCTTTATGGATTGGGCCATACCAAATATCTAAAATCCTAGGTAACATGATAAATAAGGGAGTCATGTACATAAATAATTACGAGGGAGTATATTTTATGCATCTCTTAAGAGAATAAGCTACATATATCTTGGATAATGTACATCATAAGATAAGTAGTGGACATCCCCCAAGAAATTAAAAAACTCATAAAATCTTGATGATGGAATATTATTGGCCTACAATTTTCAAAGATGCCTATAATCATGTCAGGACTTAAAATGATTTCCAAGTATTTAGGAAAAGAGAATTACACGTTAATATGCCTTTACAACCAATCATTGAGGGATGACCCTTTTCTCAGTGGTGTCTTGAATTTATCGTAGTAATCAGTCCAAACTCTTCAAAAAGACAAATTTATTTTAACAACCATCGATTATTACACTAGATGGATAAATTATATGGAAACTAATAATTATAGATCTTAAAATGTAATCAAATTTATTCAATAAAACATATTAACCTAGTTTGGAACCCCAATTTTGTTGGTTTATGATAATGGTCTAGATTTTTAGTCAATAAATTATATAATGAGCCCATGATAACTAGATTACAATAATTTTCTCTTCAAATTATTACCCTGAAGGGAATGGGGTTTTAGATTCCATGAAAATAAATTAATGGATGTTGTCAATAAATCAATACAAGACAAACCCAGAGAATGGAATCTACTACTAAAGTATGCACTACTAGTAAATACAACAAGACATAAGAAAACACTCAAGGTTTCATTTTTCCTACTATTATATGGACAAGAACTAATTTTTATTATCATTATTAAGATACAAATGTATCAGTTCATTCAATAGTATATGGGATACTATGAATGGATCCAATCCACACTACTCAACATTGTTCATATGAAAGATGCATGAACTGAAGCAGTGTATAATTTTAGCAAACACAAGACATTATCAAAAGGTGGTTTGATAAAATATTTAAAATCAAATAGTTCATGATATCATACCTAGTGATTTTATGGGATAAAGCACATGAAAATAAAGGATTGCATGATAATTCAACCCCTTTATGGATTGGGCCATAATAAATATCTAGAATCCTAGGTAATAATATATTTCATCTAAAGGACCTTTAGGATAATTACCTCTATTTTCCAATAAATGGTTAGTTTTTGAAACATTATTTCATGGCTTCTCCAACTAGAGATGTTTCTGAATGACTATGATTTCACACATAGAAATAGGAGTATATTAGGTTTCCTTATGTCTATAGTATATTTACTAATTGCTAGATTAAATCTCTAATGTTTTACTAGACTAGTTTCTTATTTTATTCGTTTACTTTCATAGCTAATTTTACTTCTTACTAGATTAGTTTTATTAAAAATGTAGAATATTTCAATCAATTTCTTATGCTGGAATTATAAAATGCCTTCCAAAATAAATGGGAAAATTCAATAAGTACACAAATATAATCCACTAGAATTTATTTGTTTAGTACTCAATGCTATCATGCACTTGTAACATTTTTATTTCAAACTACATTCAAATTTCTTGAATCATTGTGAGCCATCCAAGTGTAAAAATATCATTAACTTAGTAAGTAATTAGTTTTCATCAAAATATCCTAGTATTAATTTCCTAGAATGTCGATATTTCTCCATGTGGAAACATCTTGGTCACTTAATTTTTTCATGAAGGAAGTATACAATCAACACTCAAATGGTTCCTCAACTCAAAATATCATGCTAAGTGAAAAAATATCATTTACCTAGGAATGAACGATCAAGGTAGGTAATAGATCAATTTTTTTTGAGAAACCAAGATCATGATAGGTGGCATAAGCCCATTCACTTAAGCCTTATCACTTTAAAGTATATTACCAAAATTTATAAGTATCTGATTGATGAGAGTCATCCACATGGAATGATCTTAGATATTTAGAGCTATCATTATAAGATATATAACTAGAATTTTATTTTCTTTGTATTCCCAAGATTCATCCATGTGTCATCATCTTAGAAGCTCAAGACATCTCAAGAGGAAGGTATAAAATAAAAATACAACAATTTCCCTTGAGTCTCAAGATTGCTCCACATGGAACCATCTCATGCACATAGAGCCATACTAGAAGTGGTACACAATTTAAATTCCATAAGAGCCCTGAGTCCCATAGATCATAACAAGTAGAGAAATATCATTAAGTCTCAACCCACATGTCATATAATTTTTTTTATAAAGATAAATATGATCATATGAATAAGAACAAAATAATTTTCACAATCTCATAGATGAATAACCATAATAAAAATGTAAGAATTGACATCTAGTAAAAACTTGAATACATGATAAGTGAACAACTGACTAATAAAGATGACTAAGAATTCATGATGAGAAGAAAGTTGTCACATGGAAAAATGCACATACCAAATCTGACTTATAAATTTCAAATCAAAATGAGAAGTGGATATAGAAGGAGTTGTTGCATTAACATCACACAAACTAGGTGATCTAGGTAAAATCCTGAGAACATCAAATCACTTTTCCATTAATCAACAAGATATAAAATTCAAATTTGAGATATCAAAAGCTCAATATCCTTATTTTATTACAAAATAAATTTTTAATCAATCCAATTATATTACCTTAAACTCTACAATACAAAAATGGTTTCATCATCTTGATCATCTAACCAACCCCCCTCTCAATATTAATCTTAAGAACAACTAAGTAATTAGATATAATTTTTGATAGAGGGGTATTAATATGTTCTCTAGGATGTGATTGACAAAATCAATCCATATTTATATCTATATAAATTAGAAAAGGACAATAAAAGAGATGTAGATGATATCCTAATTGTTAAAATAATGGGTTTACATAATGCAACAATAAAATATAAGTTAATGTCATGCATTGACTTAGTTTGTGATTTATTACTTATTGGAACCATTACTGGATATTGATTGCACTTCAGACTTCATATAAATGTGGTTGCTTAAATTTATGTGGATGTTTCTAAGAAGTATCTGCAATTACTAGTGCCCAATATGATCTATAACCAGGTCAAAACCAATGAATGTTAGACCATAACATAGTTGAGGCAAGCTCAAATAGTGGATGGTGAAAGTGAAAATTTGAATATTTGATGAGTTTTTTCTTTGGTGCCCATAATAAATTTTAGAATAGGCATTAGGATATCCATGGTATTATTGAATAGGTTGTATGTATTTTATAGCATCACATATGTATATGAGGCATGGGTACCCTTACTAGAAAAAAATGTCTTCTAAAAAAATCATGGCACTTGTGGTGGTTATTAGTATCTAGCTCAGGGAACAAATGTTCAATTTTGATGAAATTTAATACAATGTGAATATTTACATGATGTTTTATGTAGTATATTCAATCATGGGAAAAATTCACAAATCCTACGTACAACCTAGGTACCCATCTATGGAATATGTAAACAAAAATGTTTGTCATGACTTTTTGTTATTACATATTTACAAGTTTAGGAGAGAAATAAATAAAAGTGTATATTAAATATACGCATTAGTGTACCAAGTCATTTATGGGTGATTAATCTCCAATATCTATAAGAACATAAGAAGAAACATTGCAAATATGAGACACTATTGGTACTATCATGATGTAATCAGGATAGAGGAAAATAGGGCTCCTCCTATAAATTTACCACATTTTGTTTTGAAAAAAGTATCAAAATGGGAGATATATTTATAAATATATAATATCATGGATGAATATTTATTTTCCAATAACCAATAGTAATATAATAAGGCCCCTCAAAGTATTAGAAAAATGTGATATGCATTGAGGAGACACCTCAATTCATCTGGGAAGATGAGAGCCCATAATGGGTTGAATCAAGCATAATTTAAAGCTTGGGATCCTAAAAATAGAGTGAGTTAATACCTCAACAGCCTCAAAAATAAATGGATCCATATCTCTTATAGCTGCAAGAGTTACAAGCATGATCCATTATTTATTAATGTTGTATATGGTTATAATGTTTATACTTAGATAAGGAGGCATAATATACCAATGGTGGTAGCCCAGGTAATTCAATATGACCCTAAAATTACAAGAGGGTAGGAAAATAATATAGTAGAAGAGGCAAATGGGATCACAAGCAATCGATGGCCCTAATATTAGGCTCAATTATCACCTACGCATGGTAATCCTTCCTCTCCAAAATATGCAAAATATGTTCCAATGGAGGAATGTGCTAATCAAGGGGAGGTAAATCCCCATATTCTATAGAACATTCTTAAAGGAATCTCATCCCCTCAATCAATAGCTACAGTGTAGGTCTCTACATCAAGTACAAGTATTTCACCCCCTACAAGTACACAAACAAGAGCATTTTATTTATCACCTTTGGCCCCATTCACCACTATTCAATAGGTAATTCTACCTACATCCTTGAAAAATTATTTTTTACCAATGCTTTCTATAGTTCTAGTCTTAGTGCCCCCATCATCTCCATCAATGTTTTTTTCTAACTCTAGTGCATGCACCTCCTAATTCTCCTACTATTTCTACTTCACTTTCTCCATCCAATATCAAAGTACTTTCATCCTCTATTCCATCCACTTTAGGGCAAGTCACCTTAACTAATTTTACATCCATTTTAACTTATAAAATTAAGCCCAAAACTCTTGCAAAGTCACCTCCAAATGCACAACTAGAATAAAGACCTATTGAACAACCATTTTCAAAAGGGGGTCCCCTATATGAGGAATTAGGGAGGAAAATGAGGAACTAAAAGAATGAGATGAAGAAATGGATCCTATCTAGGTGTTTAATATTAATAAATAAGAGAAAAGGTGGGGAACTCAAGAAGGGTGGATGTTGGGATAAGACACATAACTTGATGAAGAAATACGTTTTTATAAAGATACAAATGAAGAGGAATCTAGAGATATTAAGAGAGAAATGAGTGAATTAATAAAAAGAACTTTGAGATAAGGAATTAGAGATATATGCATAACCCACATTGTAATAAGCCACTATTACAAGACTTACTCAATCACCTTCAACTTCAAATCCAAGTCTCTCACCTAAAGTTACTACTTAAATATCATCTACTCCAATAGATGCACCAGATGTTGGCTGAGGCAAAAAGATTGTTATTGATGAGTAAATGTAAGATTTTAATAAGGTAGTGTCCTCCCTTGCTTATTATATTATAATTATGGATTGTTTCATGGTTAAATTTTAATATGTTTGATCAACTATTTCAAATCTTTCTCCATTCAAATCCTTATATAAATATTGTAAATAAGCTAAGTCATTGTATGCCCATGATTGCATTTAGCATACTGGGCCATATACCTCTAATTGTTTTTATTATGTAATTCCTTCCACCACAGTCACATCAAAAATATCCTAAAAGGAAGGTTAATTTTAAGGAATTGGTATATGTTTCCATTTTTGACCCCTGAGCACCACCTAATCCATATGTTGAATAAGACCTATCTGTTACCCAATCTACTCAAGTTGAGTCTTTTATAATGAATATCAAAAGGAATCAAAGGGAAAAAAATATTTGCTGGAGATTGCATGTTGGAAGAGCATCTTAGATTAAAGAAATTTCATTCCTCTACTTCCTTAGTTTCCTATACAAATAAGTACTTCCATATTTTCACTAGTATTCATTCCACCTTCTGCCACTCTAGATACCACTCAACCATATAGGAGAAATCATTGTCCTTAACTGGGTCAATGAGTCTCAAGAGAGGAAGAAAGATAGGATAGGATTTATCCTTACATAAGTGCCTATAATAAGCACTAATTTTGACAAAAATTGTGGTATAATTCAAAGGGCGAGGAAAAGGAAGGGAGTATATGATAGCATAGGAAAAAAAGTAGTGTTGGAACAAATATAAAATTTATTCCCCTTGGACAAGAAGAAGAATAATAATATAAATGAACCCACTGAATATACAAATTAATTTAATTATTTTTTAGAAATAACAAGGTAGGTAAAGAAATAAATGTATATAAGTCATAATCAGGCCAAATAGAGACTTCTTCAACAACAAATTATTCAAGAACCTCAATAAATTATGGATAATTCTTTAAGTGTAACCACCAGGATGTATGATATTTTGAATGCAATTAGGACCTATAAGGGTGAGTCTCAACCCAAATGAGGGAAGGTTATGAAATTTTGAAGCTAAATGAAATAACATGAGAAGAGGCTCAACTTTTTGGTTTGATACACAAGTAAAAACACATACAATAATTTGAAATTGATGATAACCCATGATGAATATTGGGCTTTAAATTATTTAATTCTAAAGAGAGATGGTTCCTTCCATTGGCATACTCAGATGAAAGTTTTGGTAGCACAACTCAAAGGCCATAAAAAGGATGCCATAGAGATTTTAAAAAACATAAGGGTCAGATTTGTGATAACCTCCATATAATAGTTGATAAATAGGCCCAATTTTTAATCCCTTCTACAAGCAATTGCATAAATTTTTAAGAAAGAAGTCATGGGCACTGTATATAAAACTAGTGAAGAGACCTTATAATTGATCAATTTTTTGAAGGATGAGGTAACTAAAGTAGAGGCACTTAGAGCTAGATTTAGAGCCTCTGAGGATGAGTGAATGAGGTTGATGAGTGAATCTGGTAGGATATTTAAACCTCTTATGCTTTATTCTGGTATTATTAATAAATAATTAAAGGCTACCTATGCATTATTTGAAAAATTGAAAGCTATTGAGGAGTTTGATAGGATTTCATATACTACTCATCCAACACCAATGTTAATAATTTTTCCTCAAGTGTCATTTCATCTAGTAGTGTCTACTCCTTCTGAGCCTACTAATACTCATTCAAACAACAACTACCTTAATTAGTAATTCACATGTAGTAACTCTATCTACTTTAGTCATTACATCAAGCATGTAATATCCTTATTTTTTAGGTAGTTGCAATAAGGAAACATAGTTAAATATGAGTATATGTATTTGCATGTATTATATTATTACAAAGACTTAGATATTCACTCCATTTTAGCATATATGTATTTATATTGTAATTATGTAGTTTTGATTAACTATATGTTTTATATCTTATACATGCATATTGTGCATGAGTTCTAAAATTAGAAATGTAAATTTAAACATTACTTGAAGGATGACAAAATTCCTCCCAAATATTATTTATACTTGTATCCTCCCGATTATAAAGGAATGAATTTTTTATCTATTGAGATAAATATGAAATAATACAAGTTGTTATTTAAATTTTACCTTAATGTGTAATATTTTGTTATTATACAAATTTATGATTCATTGAGGAAGTTTGATTATTATGGTAATTTAGTCTTTAGGTTGTGTATAAGTTTTATTATGATATAATTATTAATATTGTGTATTAGATAATTTGAAAGCTTTGTGTTTAATAGTCATAATCTCCCTTTGTAGATGTGAAACTATAATCGTACAAACACAACAACCTTTGATTATGTACATTGAAGTTTAATGTATTTCATTTTTGTAGACTATTAAATATGTTTTTCAATCATGAGTGTTAACAGTAACTTGAAGTAATCATTATTTCTCTAACTACTTATCCAACACTAGTTCAAGCTCTAGTTTAGAAGGGTTTCATCTGACTTTGATTCATAAACCTTCTTTTTTTCCCTACCCATCTCTCTTTTTTAGTTTTTTTATCCCACCCATCTTAGTTTAGATTAACCATCCATCCATCCATATTAATTAGTACTAGACTCACATCATATTTGAGCCATTTGAGGTAAACAATTTCTTTACTCATTATTATTCCACCTTCAAATTGTTTACAAAATTAAATATCTTAAAACTCATGCCTTGGAGTGA
Source organism: Torreya grandis (assembly GCA_037957365.1). Taxonomy (NCBI): domain Eukaryota; kingdom Viridiplantae; phylum Streptophyta; class Pinopsida; order Cupressales; family Taxaceae; genus Torreya; species Torreya grandis. The sequence goes on along the minus strand of JARHVA010005269.1, from coordinate 241,061 downwards.
ATATTTTTCAATGATCATAAAATGTTATAGGCTACCTCTAAGGTTCCCTTAATGTTCATAAAACCCACATCAAAACCTATCATTTAGGAAAATTTGTATTCTATTGATTTCAATAATTGAGTAAACATCTGAGACATATACTACACATAAAACCATCTAAACTAATGTGGAAGCTACCCTTATTTGGAAATAAGGTAAGATCTGGTGGGCCCCTTATAGGTCTAGTGAGACATTATGTAAAAACTTAAATCAACATCCAATAGAAGTTAAGAATATGAAACAAAATGTATAAGATGGATTATAGGAGCATTATACTTCAACATTGACTCATAATAGTAGTTGAGGAGATATTTTTTGATAACATCAAGAATTTATAATTTTACATGAAGATCTAGAATAAAATATATCTTGGAAATCTATTGGAGAATGGTTTAAGGTCCATAACATACAGGTTTGACCTTATTATGATATTTCTCCTAAAAATAATGTTTATTGAAGTGTAGCCAATCTTTGTCTCCAACCTAAAAGTGATGAGGAACATAATGATGATCCATTTTTTGTTTATATTTATCCTAAGTATTTTAATGAATATATAAATAAGGAACTTAAAATATTAAAACTATTAGATGAAATATTTTTTTCTTATGTTTCTTTCTCTTCATGTGCTTAGAACTAGGAAAAGGAAAAGATAAGGGTAATTCATATGAAATCAAAATATAGAAAATAAGGTAAAAATCAAATTGAGATTGTGATGTGGAATAATGTATTGATAAATTGTATGCATTATATATGTGGTTTAGGATAAAATCCCTCCTAGTAAGTGAGGTTTTTTGGTGTATCCTAAAATGTTGCACCATAGTGCAATTGACAACTTCAGTTTGACCATTCAATTATGGATGAAAAGTAGTGGAATTTTTTTGAAAACTCCCAAAAGTTTGCACAAGTTTATCAAGAATCAGACCATGAAATGTAAGTCACAATGATAGTTAGACAACAATAACACCAGTTAGAGTTAAAGAGAATTTGGGCTAGGTCACTTGAAAAACTAACATAATGGAATTGAATGAACTTATCCATCTTATTAAAATTATTAAAAAAAAATGATCATGGTATTGAAATATCATCAGAAAGATAATATATGAGTCCATGATTTTTTTCCCAAGGAAATAATCAATGTGTAAAGGAATATTTAGGTCAAGCTTAGAATTGGCTAGTTTTGAGTGGAAGCAAACTGCATACTATCTCAAAAGTTAATAACATCTCGTTGCATATGAGGCTATTAGAAGAACCTACGCATATAATGGATTATTTTTTATTTCTCAAATTAACCAATGCTAAATATAGAGTGTGCATCCTTCAACAAAAAATATCAATTTTGGTATTCATTAGAATGCCACCAAAAAGTTTGAACTTGTTGGTATTAGTGATTCTGATTTAGGAGATGGTTTGTATGATGGAAATTTAACATTTAGATTATTTTACTTGGTTTGGGTTTAGTTATGTAGATATCAAAGAATAAAATCTTAGTTTCTTATTCATCTATAGAATATGAATATATTGAAATCACTTTAGAAGGCACATAGGCATTATGGATCAAAAAAATGAAATATTTGAGAAAAAGAATCAATTTAAATTGGTTTTTTTTAGTAATTTAAGTGTTATCAAATTGTTAAATAACCAATCCATCATAATAGGTATTTTTTTTAAAAATTGTTGTACAAATATATTTGATATTTCATTAAGAATAAATATGTGGAATTCAACAATATAAACATCCAAGACCAACTTGTAGATATCTTCATTAAAGTTGTTGCAAATGTTATGTTTTTGAGAAACTTTGCAACCAAGTTATTAGTTTGATTATCATCAAGGGGGATAATTTTGGATAAGTATTGTTGAGTGATAATTTTAGTTCATGTTTTATATAATAATAAATCCATGAAATGGATCTATATCAGATTAGTGTGTCTTAATGTTATTTTTAGAATAATAAAGCCATGCAATGGTTATATATCATATCAATTTTTTTAATGCAAATGGTTTTTATTTTAATATTTTAGTTAAATAAATATAATAATATATTTTATATTAAAAAAATATTTTTACATTCAATTTTATAAATATATTATATTAGATCAATTTTATTAATAATAGGTAGTAAAAGTCAAAGAAAAAATCAATGAAAAATGTGTGATGGTCTGAACTTTATGGATTATGTATGGAATTTTGGCTGTGATATATTATATATTTAAATTAACCTTGGTGAAAAATTAAGTATTAATTTTATTAAAAAATAATCATTGCATCCATGCCTAAAAAAAATCATTTTCATTTTCTAAATCCAATGCATATTTTTTCTAAAGTTGAAGAAACTTATTTCAAAAGAAACACCCAACTTTTTTAATTCATAAACAATCCATAGTGTTTATAAATAAAAAATATAACCCAAATAGAATAAAATGATGAAAAGGATCTCACTTTATTAAATATAATTAGGCGTAAATGCATATAAATAACTTGGTATAGATAAGTTATTGAAAAAATAGAAAAAAAAAACTATTAAATAGATGATTAATTATAAAATTTGGTCACTTAAATATATTTTGGTCAAAAGCATTAAAAAAAAAATTAATGATGAGTCTTTTAATATTAAACAAAATCATCAATACAAATATGTGATTGTCCCACATTGATAATAATTTTTAGACAACAAAGGTATTGCATGGACTAAAGTCTTTCAAATGAATCTATGGAAATAACTTGAATATGCATGAATGAGTAAGATAGAAAAAATCATCTACAATAAAAATAAAATAATATTAATTAAAAATAAAATTTTAAATAATGAATAAAATGTATGAGACTTATCCTAAATTAATAATAATTAATTATAAATAAAGTTACAGAGAATTAAACAAAAAAAATGTATGAGATTTATCACACATTAATAATAACTATGAGACAAAAGGGGATTAAAGGCATAATTTCATAATGATAACAAGGGCCATGTACCTAAGTTTATACTTTAAATTATTGTATTTCTTAAATAATATCCATGAGTATATCTAATTAACTAATTGATATATAAATCATAATTAGTTAAGGTGTTTAAGCATTATCTATACCAACAATATATTATTACTATTTTTGCATAATTTGAATAGAATATTCTACTAAGTTTTTATTACAAAATATCTATTTTTATTTGATACATCATTTATAATATAGCACTAATCAAAGCATAAAATAATTTGTTGATTTACCCATTAATGGCTCTTAGTGATGTAAATATAATAAAATTATATAACAATACATAAAATGCATTTAAGGAGTACATCAGAACAATATTCCTACTTCAAAATACAACAATGTAAAGTAGGATATCCATAAGAAATAAATAGTATCATTGTTTTTATACTAATTTATAATTAATGAATATTCATATATGTTTCAGTGACTAATATTTTTATCAAATCAATACAAATTTTTAAAATTACATTAAAAAATAGTACAATCAAGATTCTCAATGAAGTTCATCAAATTAAATAATAACAATAAATATAACTTAGAAAATAAATAGATCTAGGTATAGTGAGGGATAAGATTATATGGGCATTTTACCTCCAACCATAAATCAATAGTCTCACATACACTTCCCCACTGGGAGTGGCCCTTCTTTTCATGAAGGGGAATATAAAAATGGTGTAGAAATTAAAAAACTCGTCCAAAATAATATGTTGTATAATCACTATCAAATACATAAGTCATAAAAATTATGGAATACGTCATCTATCTAATAAAAATTCACACATGCATGAAAACTAGAAAGTATAATAGATAGACAATGTATATAACTATAAGATTAATCTAGCCAAAGATTTTCATTATAGATTTAAGACTTAAAATAATATGGATCATAGTCCAAAACACAATAATCTCTTATAACATTCATTATCCTACACATTAACTAATGATGAGGGATTTATATAAAGGTCTCATGTGTAGCATAACTCATCATCCCTTAACACAAAGGATGAATGAAAAGAAGCTCAAAAAAAGCATCCAACCAAGAAATGCATTATACAAATAGTTTAATAACCACATCATAATTTATATAGGTATTTAAATAAGTTCCATGATTAAAATGATTTTAATATGAAAGACATAATCACCAACAATAGCTTACTAAAGAACCCAAGCATTTTCCCCAACAATATTATGCACAAGTTTACATAGAATAAAGCATCCTGATAATAAAAACTATTATAATAAATATTTTATTGCATATATATTAGTTATAAGTGTTCTTATGTAGAATAATAATTGTCATGAATATATAGACATAGAAGATACCAGAGCTGCTTGAAACACAAGAAGAGCCCTTAAATGATGATACTTGTTATAAATAAAGGTTTTGGTGATTATATAAATAATCTGATCTATTATTTGTATGTATAAGATATCAATGACTTGCTCATGTATGAGCTCTTGAATAAAATGGATGAGAATCTTGATATGCTTAATCTATTGATGGAGGATCAAATTCCTATAAATATATATTGTGCTTTGGTTATTACAAAATATTACTATTAGTCATCAAAACTGGTTACCAAACTCGATGAGAATCCCCTAAATACAAATAACCTTTGTGGAAGCATTAACAACTCCTATGTATTTTGCCTCTGTAGAACATAAATCAATAACATTATGCTTCTTGCTTGACCAACTAATCAGACCTAAACCAAGGGAAGAATTATAGGTTGAAAAATACTTTTGATTCTGAATATCGCCATCCTAGTCTGAATCTGTATAAATATGTCAACATTGATGCCTACTCCATAATAAATCCCAAAACTATGAGTACCCTGAATGCAGTGGAAAATCTATTTAGCTACTTTCTAGTGAAGACCATATGATTCTTACATAAATCTAGAGACCATGCCCACTATATATGAAATATCAAGTTTAGTCTGCATAAGATAGATGAGACTACCAATGAGTTGTCGATATGAAGTTACATCAACCAAAGGAGATAGACAATAAACTTCAATATTCACACCAAATATAAAAGGATTTGGAGATGGATTACAATCATCCATGATAAACTATGCAATCAAATAAAGAGGATAATTGGATTTTGTAATAGTGATCTTAGAGTCAGATTGATAAATTTCAATCCCAAAGAAGTAGTGCAACAAGCCCAAGTCCATAATTGAGAACCTATTAAACAAATAAGTTTTCACTACTACAATGGTGGATGAATAACCCCCTATGATCAATAGGTCATCCATGTAGAGAACTAAAATAAAAAGTGAATAAACATCCCATAAAATGTTAACATTTGGATCATAAAGGTATTTGGTGAACCCAACTGAAAGAAGAAAGGAGTTCATCTTGGTATACCAATATTGAGAAGCTTGTTTGAGGCCATAGATAGATTTCTAAATTTTTCAAACCAAGGAAGAATCTTCCAAAAAACCTTGTGGTTATTTCATGTATATTTATTGTTTGAGGTTATTGTGATGAAAGACACTCTTCACATTGATTTGATGAACATCCCAAAAATGTATTGCAGTGATATCAAGAATGATTCAGATTGAGTCACTTTTGGCAACTGGGGTAAACATCTCAGTATACTCAATTCTAGGTAAAAACCCCTTTTCTTCCTAATTTTATTTAAAATTGTCTATGGACCCATCTACTGCAATTTTTCGGTAGATCCACCTACATAGAACAAGTTTTATTCTCTTAAGAAGAGGGACTAAATACAAAGTATTGTTAAGTTGTAATAAACCATACTCCTCTTCCATAGTAGTATCCCACTCAAGAGTGCCTAATTCCCCATGAAATTATTTTTGGATTAAAAGTAGATAAAATAAAAGCATGTGGGGCATTATGTAATTATGATCGGGTTCACCTATTGTCTGATGGATCTCCAGTCCATTAGACAAGAATTTAAAATGTATATCTATACTAAAGAGGAATAGTTCTTAGAGAGTTTGGAGGAGATTCCTCATCCTCTAAAGACATTATGGGATAAGGAAGAGGTGAATAATCATCATTACTCTCATTATCAGAACTAGAAGAATAATCTAAATCATCAATAAATTGATCAAGTAGATCTAAATTGTCATAACTATCATCAAATATTAGTGAATATAACGAACATGGAGTGGTTTTGAGTGTAAATTTAAAATGACCCTCTTGAAATCAAACACTCCTCTCAACCAACAACTCAAGAGAGGTGTCATATAGAATCTTATATCCCTTAACAGACTTAAGATATCCAATGACTATGCAAGTCTAACTATTAGGTTCTATTACCTTATGTTTATTATTAATAATTTGATCCATAACATGAGATACAAACACTCATAAGTGATTTACTATGGGTTTAAAACTGATCTATGCTTCAAAAGGAGTGACTCCCTTCAATGCTTTATAACAAACTTAGTTATGGATATAACAAGCATAGTTGATGGCCTCAGCCCACTACTAAGGTGCAAAAGACTTGGATTAGATCATATAGTTGGCCATTTCCTTCAAAGATAGGTTATTTTACTCTATAACACCATTAACATGAGGAATATATAGAATTATTTGTTATAATTAAATCCCCTATGATGTACAAAAATACTCAAAATAGTTACTGACGTACTCACCACCATTTTTGGTGCTCAAAATCTTGATGTCTTTACTTGAATATTTATATAAAAGTGGTTTGAAGTCTAAAAAGTGATTAAAGACCTCATATTCATACTTAATAAAGTACACCCAAGTATACCTCACATAGTCATTGATGAAATTAAGCATGTATTTTGTCATGTTAAATGAAGGTTTTGTAAATGGGCCAATAAGGACACTATGGACAATATCCAATATTTATTCAGTTCTCCATTATTTTACCTTGTCATACTTCTCCTTAGGATGCTTACCAAGTATGAAACCATGGAAAAATATGTTAGAAAACATGACTCATAGAAACCCTGAATTCATGTAATGATGACTAACTTACTCCATGTAGTGATAGTTGAGATGGTTGAATCTCTCATGCCATAATTTGCTCACCCCATATAAATGAGTGAGTATTACAATAGATGGTTGATTAGGGGAAAAATGTGAGAAAGTATACATTCATGAATGTTGATCTACTTTCCCAAATGTAACAACATAGTCATTATTTACTTACCTAATAACCAATAAATTAAGTATAAACTCAACTCCCTTTGTCTAACTAATGTGAGTGATCTAATAAACTAATAAGATATTAGTGGATAAAGAGGGGATGCATAGAACATGAAATATCCCATAATTCACTTCAAAATATCCACTCTAACTAACTTTAGTATAAGTATTATCACCCAATAAAATAGAAGGCTTATAACAAGGCTCAAAGGATTATAACATGTCTTGCGATGAATCTATGTGGTGTGATGCACCAGAACCAATAACCCATTTTTAAATCTATGACATAACTACAACAAGTGATTTGCCTTTATCTTTCCTTTTAAAAAGTCTTTGGCCTTAAAAGACTCTTGTATTGATGAAATTTAATTAGAATAATTAGGGACACCAATATTATTCTTCTTGAGTATTTTTTTTAGTTGTTCAATCTGCTTATTCATGCATTTAGATTCATCATATCCAGATTTCTTGTAATAGTCATATGCGTGTCACTCTTTCTTGGATTTCATATCTAAAGAGGAGGATTCTTTTGATTCTTTTAGCATTTTATTTCTAACTCTTTCTTTAATCTAGGTCCTTGTTCTATTTCTTCTCCTTGTATCTAAAAACCTTCTATTTATCATGACTCTTAATTAATGCATGTGGTTTAGATGACTTCAATGTACCCATTTGAATAAGCTTGTCTTGCTCCTAATTCAAGTTACATCCAAGGAAAATATGGCCTATGTAACTCTAATGGCATGATTTATGGTGTGAAAGGTATAAATGAATACATAATAGTCACATCCCAATTTGGAAAGGATGAAAATAATCAATTAATCATCCATTTTTTTAATGTTACATAATTTTAACTATAGCACGAGTGATTTAAAATTTGTGAAGAAGACTTGTATAGTATCAAAATTTATTGGGCTTAAATTGATGAGATAATTCTCCAACTCATTACGCCACATGATGTATTTCTTTCCAAAGTGTTTTCATAATACGTTCCACACTTCGTTTGGAGTTTTTACATATTTAATAAGAACTATCAATTTGGGAGACATCAACATGCATAGAAGACCTTAGACTATGTCAATTTTATTGTACCACTTCACCTTCTCTACTTCAAGTGTCAATTTTGTTTCTATATCCATAGTGATTTAGTGTAATCCTTTACTCCTCAAAAGGATTTTCACTTTGACTTTCCACTCATGATGGTTGAATAGTGTAAGAATTAGAACTGAACTTAGATCCATGGTGCATAAATAAATTAAGTGATTCTCTATGTGTGTTTAAATATGATGATATGTAACCACCCCTAAATATATATAAGTTTATCTTTATAAGGTACAATAATATCACTAATGCATAAAGCCGCCAAAAAAATGAAATTTATAAAATAGTGCCTGAAACATAGATGTCAGTTAAAAATTATGCAAGTTTGAGTTTTCCTTGCTCGCAAAAAATAATGATCTCCACTTACATACATTTTTTTTTTGGGGTTAAGAAATTTTGGTGTGAATTTTTTTTAGAATCAACTTCCCCATAAATAAAAAACTTATGCCCCCTTGAATCAAAAGTTACGTAATTTTGGGATGGAAGTGACCATTGGTTCAACTCACATATGACGAGGGGCTAAGATCTATTTTGAGTTATCTCCCCACTTTGATTGATGGGAGAGTGATATCATACACAAAATGACCCTTTTTTTAAATGAATATTATCACCCTTCATGAGTTTAAATTTAATGTTCCCACAGCTATCATTAGAGTTTAGGGTTCCCTATATAATCATCAAGGTTTTCACCCTCCTTAATAGTTTTTGGGGTTTTTTGATGGGGATGCAGTCATCCTTTGTATTTTTTAGAACTTAGAAGAGTTCTTGTAGTGGGGTTTTAGACTACACATGCACTTGAATGTCCCAAAGTTTGGATTGTTGATACTTCCTATCATTAGAGAAATATGTTAGGGTTGGAGTGGGTCATTTTAGTTGTCAGGATTTTAGAATTCTCCTATAGTCAATAGGATTAATGCTAGGTGTGGATATATCTAGGAGTCAAAATTCATTATGTTAATATTTTAAACTGTTAAAATAATTGATAATCCTAATGCTTGGATTATTGAATACTCCTACACTCAATAGTTTTGATGCCAAAACTTTCCTTTAGGGATGCAAATCACATTTATCATCATCAAGGGTTGGAGTCTCATAATGAGGAGACATCCTTATAGGTTCTAGAGATGGAGATAGTTTCTATAATGCTAGGAATACTAGAGTTTCCTATAGTGCATATAGGTAAGGAAAATTTCATTATCTCAAAAATGCTAGATTTATTAGACCTCTTGAAAAATCATCCAAAACACACTAAAGATTTATAAAAACTTAGAAAAACCCAGAAAGGTTTTTTCCTTCAATCTTACATATTATAAGAATTTGTATAAAATCACTAAAAAAACCTTAAAACCCTAAAAATTGACAAAACTGGACTACCATAAAACTAGATTATGTTTACATCTAATCTTATGGTTTTATCACCTTCTAAATATAATTAACATACTATTTTTCATGAATACCTACTAGATGAAAACTGACCTATAAAATATGCCTTCTCCCTTGTTATTTTTCTAAATATAAATCTATTAAGGATCCCAAAAGAAGAGAAAAATCTAAGAGATGGTAAATCTATAATATGTTAGTTTAATAAATGGAAGGTATGTAACATGCAAGTTAAAACTCAAGATTTAAAAATAGGAATATTAGCATTCATATACTATAAATGTCTGATACCATATCGGTGTGGGCCATAATTGAGGATCTACTAGATAGACTCAAATGCATGAAGAAATTACCTATGTGTAGTAGCAAATTAAATAATAACTAGGAAGAAATAGTTTCTCAACAATAAAAAGATTTTAATATTAGCATTAACATCATTTATTATAAAATATTTAGGAAGGTACATTATATAGTTGAAAGATAATTATGTCCTCACTTACTTATGAATGCAGGATTATCTTTCACAATGACCTAAAAAGACACCTAAACAAGCTAACAAAAACATTTGAAGGGAAAAAATTAACTAGAATAAAAACCTAGACTAATTTTCCCAACAATATTACGTACAAGTTTACACATAATCAAGTATCCTAACATAAAAAATTTTCATTGATTTTACTTCATACCTAACAATTATAAATGATCTAAGTAAAATAATAATTCTCCTGAATATATAGACTTATAATATGGTTCCATATTTATCAATTATAATGGTCATTTAATATCAGAAAGGAAGTAATATTAATAATTCATATCCATCCACTTGGAATGTCCAATATACTTAAATTTAATCTTCTATAGTATCTTAACCACTCAAATCCTAGTATATAATAAAGGTGTTTGTTTTAATTTTTTTTGGGAAACTAAGGGTTTAATTTCCTAATTAGTAAAGGGTCTAGATTGATCTAAAAATTAATGAATATAGTATGCCTAAATTAACCTACTAATTTTCTAAATTTGGATTTGATCAATTAGTTACTAAAAGTAGCAAACAAAGGGATAGAAAGTGAACTTAGCTGATTTATAGATTGAGATGGAGGATTTCAGAACTATAGATTGCTGAGCTGACTAGACAAACTATCAAAAATAGGATCCAAAAGTCTATTTTCTACCTAGAAAGTAGCACCAAGAAATGGACACTTAAAAGTCCAGCATTATAGTCCTATTTTTGGTGTTATAGTCACTCTGACCTATTTCTTCTTAGCTTTTTGGGTTCTATTTTTATGCTTTTTGAGGATCTATGTCTAAAATTATAAGTATCAATCACTTATGGAGATCTATGTGCAACTGATTTTATCTCTTAGGGTCCTATTTCCTCTTTAGGCTTGACAAGTGGTCTTGAATCAACTAGAAAAATGGGTTAGTGTGTATTATGTGCTAAACATGTGATCACACCCGATGTGTGGGCATGCTACCTACATACCAATAATCTGAAGAAGGATCAAGGCTAATGCAGTTCTCCCAAATTGAATGTGTATTATGCAATCATGTGTATGTAATGCAAGTATTATGCCAATCTAGGCAAGCTTGAGATGACTCATGACTTGTGCATGAGCTAGAATAGGCTATAAATAGCAACAGTTGGTTGTATATAGAGAATAGGAAGATTTGCTTCAGTGTGCTTAGTGTATTTCTAGCTTGTGCCTTTTGAATGATTACCAACCCTTCTAAATGACCCTTGAATATGATTTTATAGGGAAATTAATGATCTTAGGTTAGATGACTTTACATTTGGCTGACAGGAAAAATATAAGGAACCAGGGAAATCTAACCATTCAAGGCTAAGAGTGACTTGGACAATATCACTAAAAAGTGGACACCCTAGGGTCCAACGCTATAGTCCAACTTATGGTGCTATTGTCCAAGGGGACATGGACCCTAGGGGCTAGGTTTGTGCCTAGGAGAGGAACTAGGGTAGTTGGAGATAAATTTGGAAGGCTCTAGGTGACTAGTAAATACTGAAAACATGTCTAGTGGGTTATGCAACCGAACAAGAGAGACCTATGGTTTGGGTGTCACAAGTCATGCTCAGGTTGTGCAAATTACATTTTTATGTGATTACATTTGCTCCACCTTTATTCTAAGTATGCATCAAAGTAAAATACTAGGATAAAGGAGAAAAATAGAAGTGTAATTGAACTTACTTGTGAGGCTAAGCCCAAGAATATGTGTGATGCTAGATTGTGTGTAGTGAGAGCATGTTATACTATGTGAATATACAATCAAGTAAAGTAAAATTACATCAATTCTTATTAGATACACTATGTCTAAAATAAGAACATACAAATCTAGTTAGAGAGAGAGAGAGAGAGAGAGAGAGAGAGGAATGCATACACCTCACTGGGTATGTGAAATAATACAAAACTTGTTATGTTGTTATATTGTGTTGAGTGATGCTAGATGAATGTTAGGTTGTGGAGCTAAAAGCTTCATTAGGATGCAAACAGGAGAAGTTAAGGAGGATGCAGAGTTACGAGGAGTTGCAGAATCGGTTGCAGGGAAACCGACGTCGGTCAGATAGCAAGAGGAATCAACCAACTTCGGTCACCAGTCGGCCAACATCGGTCATGTAGGTGCCGACGTCGGCAGCCTGTGCGAGAATAGGCAGTTCGCATGTTGATCCCGGGAGAGTCTATTTTAAGACTGTTAGTTTGCATGTTGAAGGCTAATCTTAGTCTTGAGTTGCGAGTCTAATTATTGTAATTAGGTTAGTCTAATTATTGTAAGCATGAGATCTATATATGGACTCATGGGCTGTATTGTTAGTGTGTGCTAGAAAGCCATTGGGCTTGTAGAGTGAGCTTGTGAAATTCCTCCTAGGTACCAATAGGGGTACTGAGAGTGTATGATCAGTGAGAGTTGCAGGTTGTGCAAGTTCTTGGAGAAGATCCACCAGGGTACTGGTTGAAGAATCATAAGGACTTGGTGAGGCAAGGACAAGGGTTCTTTAGGTGTGTAGAAAGATATATACATGGTGAGTATGATCTAGTTATTTGCAGGTATCAGTAGAGAGCAGGGGATCTACTTGGAGTGCATGGAGCACTAGATTACTGGTAGTGAAGGATACTAACTGGTTGGTGAGGTGAACATCAATTCTATATTGGAATTGATTGTTGTGACCGAGAGAGAGGGAAGAAGGTCTTGAGGTGTGGCAAACCTTTGAGGTGGAAGAAGAAGTGGCATCTTCTTTATTGTATATTCTTCTGAGTGATTATTAATACAATTGTGTATTGTCTTTCAATTCCTGTGTTGTTTCATATTTCTAGTTACTTGTTACTTCTGGTTAAATTCTGTGTTTAGTTGCTAATACAAGAAGTAATCATATGTGATCTAATTGGTAGAGCAAGATCCTGACTAAGTAGGGATCAGAGCATGTTTGTTGTTCTAGGATTCCCTGACAATGAATGTTGAACCAATAGTTATATCGATGGATGAGTTGAGTGTTCGATCCCTTAGAAGGTGGCTCAATAATTTAAAGGCAAGCCCTTTGGATCCATCATCACCAACTATGTGAAGTTAATGAATCATGCATGTGTTAATTGATGTCTGGACTGTGTGTCTAATCCTTCTAAATAGGTAGCTCAAGAATATAAATGTTAGCTAGACCTTTGGCTCCTTTGTTACCCTATAATGTGAAGCTGAATAGAAAGATACTGATATAAGATAAATGTCATATGAGATGGCTCTTGAATACCATGAACGTGATAAATCTAATGTTGGTGTGGATAGCCAAATGTAACTAGAAACTAGGCCAATGTTGACCACTTTGTAAGATGGAGATTAGACTTGTATAAAAGCCCCTTCAAAACTAGAATCAACTCAAGAGCTTGGGTACTTAGGAAGCAAAATTGTATGCAAGTTTACTTGAAATTGATGTCAACCACCTATAGATGGAGTAAGGCATGTAACTACTGGGAACATGCAAGAAAAAGCACTAAAATCAAAAAAGAGAAGGCCCATGTGCCACACATATTGCCCCCGATAACTGTTGTCTGAAACATAGATTTTAAACTAAAAGTCATATCAACTACCATGTCTGAACTATAAGTGGAAATCCTCATGCCATGCATGATACCTCCTATATCTATATTATCTAAGAAAATAAGTGCTAAAAATATTGTATTCTAGACTATACTATTATGGAAAAACTATGACTGAACTCACCTATCTACCTAATATTAGAAAAAACTAGAAATTTTACTGTCTGGACACTAGCACCAGAAACTAGACACTTTGGGATCCAGTGTTATAGTCCCATTTTTGGTGCTATTGTCTAGAGTCAAAACTAAAAATTAGACTATGTTCTCTACTATCTACCTGATTTGGCTTGCCTATACTAAATTCTAGAATATAGATTGTGTATTCTGAAACTACTTTTTTGACCATTCAAGATCTCTAATCTCTGTGACAAAACCCCTATTTGTTTCCCCCTCTTTTGAGGGTAGAAATGAAGACCTTACAATGACTTCCCTCAGAATAAGAATCCCTACAAGTGTGTTAAGCTATGAAAAAAATTTGATATAGCATTTATATTCATGATCTCAAGATATAGAAACAAGTTTTATAGAGAGATTGGTAGGTCCACAAGGGTATGCCTAGATAGATGTAACAATATAATAGCATGTGCATAAAATAAATATAGAATGTGAAATGTTAGTTTTTAGTTTTTTATTAGCATGGAGGGATGGAGCATGATGTCTATCATGGCATCCAAGAAGCAAGGTAAATGCATGATTATAATCATGGCATTGCATATATAAGGAGAAGCAATCAAGCAAAAAAACATACAAAGAAAGAAGTAAGAAACACACAAGGGTGGAGAAAGGGCCAAATAGACATGCAAAGCATGTTTAAATGCTACATACACACACAATAGGAATAAGCAAAGATTGGCATAGGGGCCATAATCACAAAGAAGGCACACACAAAATACATTGGAAAATGTCCAAAGGTACACACAATAGATAAGAGAAAAGGATATTGGAAAATGTCTTAAAATATAAATCAAAAGCAAATAGGAACTGGAAAATGCAAACATATCTAGCTAATCAAAGCACAAAATGAAAGCATGTAAAGTAATGGAAATATAGACAAGCATTTAACTATGGAAATAAAGAAGTAAGATTATAAAAGATATCTGATACAAAACTAGTGTTTATGAGATGAAATACAAAAGTGTGATAAATGTTATTGGATGTTGATGTAATATCTATGTAAGCAAGTAAAGTACATACTACACAAGATGTTTAGAGTGTGGAGTATAAGAATGACATAACCTGGATGGTGTATTGATTTAGAGTGTGTCCCCAGCGGGTATATATATATATATATATATATATATATATATATATATATATATATATATATATATATATATATGTAGCTGGAATGTAGATGTAAGATGCCCCCTTAATGGGTAGAATGAGACAATCAATGATTTGGATGTACTGTGCACACTAAAAGAAGATGAAGCGAAGTATGGTAATATAGATAAATTGACAAACAAGTAACATAGAACAATGTAATTTAAGTCTATCACAGTGTTTTAGCAATGTAAGAACATAAATGATGCATATAATTGCCATATTTTTGGAATAAGCTATGTACAATCAAGCAAATGAGACTATGTATAAGAAATACTACAAAGGAATGATACTAATTGATGAGTCTCAGATGAGACTCCTTATCATGGTGTCTATTATCAAAAAGTGGAATCCTACGTGATCATGAGATACGATGGAAGTGCTAAGACTGAGGCTCTAAAATATGGATATGCTATAAAATGATCTAAAATCTATGAAGTAGAAACTAATTATAGGGATCCTCTATAACTCTAAGAAGTAGATGTAACTATAGGGCTCTTTAGGACCCATTTTTAAGTAGGAGAAGATCTCTAAACATGTGATCAATGTTTAGATGCATGATATCTCAATGCAACTACTCTAGGTGTGAAAATTATAGCTAGAAACTATTTAGAATCCTAAAGTTGTAGAGGTGTGTGGACCCTCTATACTAGTGACAAAGCTAGAACTAGTGCTAGAACTGAAATTGGCACTAAGACCAAAAGTGGTAACTCATATGGAACTCCAGTAACTATAATAATAAAATTAACATGAATGAATTTTATGCATTGATGCACTGTAGATGAAATTTCTTGGAGTTTTTGTATCCAAGGTTTACCAAGTAACATGTAAAAAATCATATGCTAAGAACTATAGTGAATGGGGTGGTCAAGAATGTAGGACCGACCTATAAAGGGATGAGGATCTCACCTAATGTAGTCTAGCTATGTCCATTGAATCTATTGATAACTATATTTGTCAGAGTGATATCTTGCTCTGTATACCCCAAGTGTTATAGTAGTGTCATAGTACACATGTTAACACTAGATCCATTGTCAATTAGAACACTGTTAATGGGATGATCATGAATAAAAGATATGATGAAGAGTGCATGATAATATATGCCATCCTCGATAATATATTACTTGAAAAAGGAGATGGAAGGCCAAACTGGAATTTTGGAATGAAAGGTACCAATCATGTGGCTTAATGGATGTGAATTGGCTACTAGTTCCCTATATGCAGTTAGTAGAGGATGTGCCTGATATGCATGATGTACACCTGATGTGTCTTATACCTCTAACTTGCCATGCTATGGAAATGGATCAAAAAATATTTTAAGTGACTTATCCTATATTGGTTTGGCCTTAGGAGGCTCAATTGAAGTGCTTAGATCAATCTAGTTGGCATCAATTAATTCCTATATATTATACCTAAGACTAATGTATTTATTTGTAGTATGGCTTGATGCCCCTTAAAAGTCACAAAATGCATTTTGATCATATCCCCATGGAAGAGGATTTGATAGATCAACTTCTCTAATAAGAGGTAGATAAATGATATTACATTCTAGTAGTTACTGTAAACCTCTAGATGGAGAAACTGGTTGATTTATAAAAGGTCGTTGAGGAGGTGATAATAATGTGACTCTCTATGGGGGCTCTAAATTTGCATTGACTATTTGCTAAGTCTATCATTTTCTATCATTGAACTTGACCTTATATGGAACTTTATTGTTAATATTATTAGTTATATCTGATAAACTTGTCTACTTGAGTTTTTCCCTTGATATGAGTTTGATTTCTCATTCTTTTAAAGTGTGACACAATTTAGTGAAAGAATAAAATCTTTTGAACATTATTATCTCATGAAAAATTGGTAGAAGACTTTGTTTGAGGAGGTCTTGTAACTCCTGATCTGGCATAGGGATAGTCATCTTAGCCAATATGGTTTTATATATGAGAACATACTCAGTGAGAGGCTCATTTGACTTCTATTTCTTTTATGAAATTTGAGCATATGACACCTTATCACTGATGTTGATACTAAAGTGTGCTAGGAATATGTCTATAAGAGGATTGAATGCATTGACTGACTGATTCAGTAGATTGTAAAACCATTTTAGTACATAATCCTTGAGGCTCTTTGGAAATAACTTAGTTAATAGCTAGTCATTTGCTACATAATCCAAACATGTTATATGAAGGGCTCTCAAATGTGTCTCTGGATCACCCTTGCCATTGTAAAGAGTGACCTTAGGTTGTACAAATCTAGGTGGAAAGGGTGTAGCAGCTATATGTCATGCCAAAGGTGTATGTAATAAAGTGATGAAATCCAATGCCTAAGTAGATCTAGTGGTACCTTGCTCAAGGTGTTGAACATTGGATTGAAGAGATTGAATCTCTTGCACAAGGGCTACCACATTAGGAGATAGGGATGTGCTAGCTATAATTGGTGGCATAGAAAAAGGTTGGGCTACTATAGGGGGTTGTTGTGATGTAGTCACCCCTGTAGTGTCATGTGCAACTAGTGTTTCTATAGTTTAAGGATATTAACCATTGTTTACCTTTTATTGTTCCTCTTGTAGAACTCTAAGCATGTCATCTTGCATATCCAGGTGTTTGGTTAAGAGTTATTGAAAATCTCTTTTATTAGTTTCATCAAAACTAGTATATTGGGCCATTGTACAAGTAGGAAAACAATTTGAAATGTATTTGAATGTCTTGCAATAAGTTGTAATAGGTAATGAGCTAAAAATGTAAAGTACTAGATAAAAGAAATGTAAAAGTCTAAAATAGTAATTTAGGATTTGATCAAAAAAGGATACGAATCTACCAAACATGTAAGGTAATACCACAAAAGGCAAAGTATGGACTAATATATGCAACTAGGGATTTTTTAGAAATATTATTTTCAAAATGCTATGAACTTTTGAATTTGAAATTGATTTTTTGAGCTAAGTATGCAAGATCAGAATTAGAAAATTATGGGAAATTACTTGCTAGAATGGGATATACTAGATGCAACTAGGGTTATGAAACAAATTTTTTTTTAAAAATTACTGTGAATTTCATAAATTTAAAATGATTTTCTAATTTTAATATTCAATCAAAATTTGTAGAAAATAAGTTGAATAGTGCTAGAAATTTACTAGGTATTCGCTGATGCAACTAAGGTTTGGAAATGATATTTTTACCCAAAATTAATGAAATAATTTGAAAAATTTTATATAAATTTGTATATTTTAACTTGAGAAATTTAGGAAAAAATTGAAGATATTTCTAAAATTAGCAGAATATTTTTCCTAGTGGTCTGGAAGTGGTTTCGTGCAAAAAGGACCTAGTATGTGGAAACTAGGGTTTGAGTGAATTATTGAAAAATATTGCACTAAATTTATAGTTTTTTTATTTTCAAATTTTGGAAAAATCAAGAAAATATTGCAAAAAATTATAACTTATTAGCCCTAGGGTTTCTATGCAAAAATTTGAAGTAAGATGGGTTCACCAAATGTTTTACTATTTTTTGGAAACTAAGGGTTTAATTTCCTAATTAGTAAAGGGTATGGATTAATATGAAAACTAATTAATATAGTATGCCTAAATTAACCTTATTATTTACTAAATCTATATTTGATCAATTAGTTACTAAAAATATAAAATAAGGGGATAGCGAGTGAACTTGGCTGAGTTTTGGACTGAGACGAAAGATTTTAGAACTACAAATTATTGACCTGATTGGGTAGACTATCAAAAATAAGAACTAGAAGTTTGTTTTCTACCTAGATAATAGTTCCATAAAATAGACACTTAGAGGTTTAGCATTATAGTATTATTTTTGGCACTATAGTCCCTTTGACCTATTTGTTCTAAGCTTTTTGGGTTCTATTTTGATGCTTTTGGAGGTTCAATGTTTGAAATTGCAAGTCTTGATCACCTGTGGAGCTCTATGTGGAACTAATTTTGTCTCTTAGGATCCTAGTTCTTCCTTAGGATTGACAAGTGGTCTTGAATCAACTGTAAAAAGGGGTTAGTGTGTATTATGCACTAAACATGTGATCACACCTCATGTGTGGGCATGTTGGCTTTATACCAATACTTTAAAGAGGGATCAAGACCAATACAGTTATCCCAAATTGAATGTGTATTGTGTAATCTTATGTATGCAATGCAGGTATTATGTGAATCTGGGTAAACTTGAGATGACTCATGACTTGTGAAGGAGCTTGAATAGGCTAGAAATAGCAATGGTTGGTTGTATGTAGAGAATAGGAAGATTTTCTTGAGTGTGATTAGTGTATTTATATATTGTGACTTTTGAATGATTACCAAACCTTCTAAATGACCCTTGAATATGATTTTATAAGGAAGCTGATGATCTTAGGTTAGATGACTTTGCGTTAGGCTGACAGGGAAAAAGATAAGGAACTAGGGAAATCTGACCATTCAAGGCTAAGAGTGACTTGGACAATAGCACTTGAAAGTGGACACCCTATCATCTAGTGCTATAGTCCAACTTATGGCACTATTTTATAAGGGGACAAGGACCCTAGGGGATAGGTTTGTGCCTAAGAGAGGAGTCTTGGGCAACTGGGGCTAAATCTGGAAGGATCTAGGTGAGTGGGAAACAATGAAAACATGCCTAGTGGGTTGTGCAAGCGAACAAGAGAGACCTATGGTTTGGGTGTCACAAGTCATACTCAATTTTTGAAAATTTTATTTTTATGTGATTACAATATTAGAATTTGAAGTTCTTCTGGCAACACAATAATCCACTAAACTAGATATTGACATCTTTTTAACAACCATAGGTTTGTTAAATATTCCAAGGTAATATGATATTTAATAATTTCACAACCCTTTAATATAAAATTTAAGTTATCAAGGTCAAATTCTCATGGATCTATTCCCTATTTATTTCGTACTACAAATTAAAATAAATTCGTATTTGTGTTTATTTTTTTATATGAAAAAAACATTTTTCCCAAATATAAAATATAAACTATCTAATAAGAAGACACTACAATTGGTTTAAATTTTTGAAATCCTCACATGCATTTACACTGTGATAATATTAGGGTTTATTAGTCAAGACAAGGAGAATGCTAGAGATCTGTGTATGTTCCTTTTGGATTTGATCAAGAACCACCAAGAAGTTATAGTCAACTAGTAAAATTCAAGTCTTTTGGTTGCTAACATAGATCTATAAAATTGTAATATTAGAGACCCTTTCTAAAACAATAATTCCTTCAACATTTTCCAAATTAAGAAAAACATATAGGTTTTATAAACACTCAATAGTTTATTTTCATTTTTTTTCCAATACCATATAATGGTTTCAAATCTCATTGGTCTTATAAAAGTAAGCTATAGGTCATAACATTATATAAAATATAGATATAAAATATATTTAAGAATGTATGTGGGTATTATAACTAACTAAAAGTATAAACACAAACTTGTTATACTATAAATGAACAATAGAAAAGACATTTATTAAGAAGAATTGAGGGGTTTAAAATATTTAAGCAAATGTGTAATACTCCATAGACATCATTACCTCAAATATTATTCACCATTATGATCTTTTGGGAGAGGTATAACCATCAGCCCCATCCTCATAGGGTGATTTTTCCAAGGTTAAGTGGTTTTAAGGGCCAAAATACTAAAGAAACAACTCACAAAACCACACATATCTATTCAAAGAAAGACCCAATTTTGGTAATAAACCTTGGCATACATATGAACTAGAACCATTCTTAACAAAAATCAACTAATGAATAATTATACATTAGAGATAAGAATCCAATTTTTAATATTTATAATCATAGGTCTTAATTTATTATATATGGTTTCATATTTGTTCTCCAA
Source organism: Torreya grandis (assembly GCA_037957365.1). NCBI lineage: Eukaryota > Viridiplantae > Streptophyta > Pinopsida > Cupressales > Taxaceae > Torreya > Torreya grandis. The sequence goes on along the minus strand of JARHVA010005269.1, from coordinate 220,129 downwards.
TACAACATTTTAAATATATATTTATCATAAAAATTTTGTAAAGAAAACCCCCCTCAAAATACAAAATCTAAATACTTAATTACTTTCTTGAGATGAAAGAACATAAAATTTGGGTTCTTTTTTCAATGTTCCTCTTCATTATTTATGTCCTTCCCTTTCTTCCACTATCAACATTCTAAATCAATGTTGTTTCTCCTCCTTTGTCATCCACTTTTATGCCTCATTTTCTCATTTTTATCTTAAAAAAATCCTCTTATTTCTACCCACATGCCTACATTCCTTTCATAAATTTTATCATGCACTCACAATGATTTAAGACCCATAATGGTATGCAATAAATACTGAGAGTTAAACTTGAGATTCCCAAACAAATTGGTTCTCAATGCCATGCCTAATTTCACTTAAGAATAACTTTCTAAAATAACAAAATTAAAAAAATGACTAATTATTTCCATCATTACCTTACTTCTACAAACCGTCTCAAACCTTAATAATTTTTCTTTGACCAATTTTTCATGTAATGACATTTTAATCATTTCATAAAATTAATCATTTTATATTCCTATATCAAGACTAAATCAACATAAACTAAAAATTTACAATGTATACTACAAGGATCAAATGATCCTTTGAAGTTTAATTACATCCAAAAAGGAGTCTTTTAGGTCTTTTATAGAAACAATATATGTATAAGCTAACAATAATTATTGTTAAGTGTTATGACCTGATGATGTATAATCAATATAGTAGTAATAATGTATGGCCATACCTACAAGAATAAGGAAATTGTGTGACCAAATTGTAATACATGACTACAAATCAATGCACACAACTCACACAACCACCAAAGGAATAAGAGATTTTATGTGACATAATTAAAGAGAAAATACAAAACAATTGACTTAGCTAAAAAAGTAATTTAGTCAATAAATTTCCAAAATAAGTATCCCTAAAATAAGTAATATAAAATAAAAATAAGAAAGTGTAAAACCACTAAAAGCAAAATCACATGTCAAAACAAAACATGATACACAAATGATAAGTCATGAGCGTCTATTTTTTATGATATATTGCTTTCTCTACCTATAGCTATTATGATTTACCACCCTCTCCCCTATGATGCTCCCCCTCTTAATTTTATTGAAAGGGAGACACTGTAATACATCCACCTCATTAAAAATAAACATAGTTAGTCTAAGCTATATAAAAATTAAAAAAACTAAAATATTAATAATGTAAATATATTAAATGAGTTGTTTCTATTCAACACAACTACAATAAAGTTATTTTATTATGCAACTATAAAAAACATAATGATGCTATAGAATCAAACATATAATGCCAATATAATCATGACAAATCATTAAATGATTCCCAATGTCTCTCATAGGCTCTCACTTCATCCCACTCATGAAAAAATTGAATTTTTCTCTATCTGATACTCTCCCTCCATGTTCTACCCCTCACATGGTGAGGCAAGCCCATAGTCCTATCGTTGATAATCTGGAAAACTTCACTAGCTATGACAAGGCATATGTTTAATCTCCTAGGAACATCATAGACCATATGAAGGTAGTTAGATATTTGATGTACCCTAATGTTAATTATAAAAATGATCCCTATGTAAAAAAACCTTTCCCATTATCTCATATCTCTAGGATCTAAGCCAATGGATGGCAGAATGGTGCTGACTGAAACTAGTGGTGACTAGGGAATGATAGTTGAAGTTGTATTTTTTGTTTCACCCCTTGTGATGACCATATTTAATAATAAAAAATATAAATTAGGGGAGGTGGATAATCTGATCCATTGACCTTATTTTATTGAAGTGACCTCTAATAATAGACACTGTTGGAAGCCATTAGTCCAAACCAAACTATCTATTTCAAAGGAGAATCATTGATGGAAATCTTAGATAGATAAGATCTACTCTCAAAAATTATAATTATATGTCAATTATCTAATCTTTGGACTTACCTCCTATATTTTCATTGTTATATCTTAGAGAAGTGGAATCTCCTTATGGAAGTTAATCTATGTATCTTCCCATGTACCAAGGTTTTCTTCATACTTATTTTTTATATTTTAGATGATAGAAATGTTACTTTTTAGGATTCTAGGTGGTTTTGGGATCAAAACTCTCTACTATCCAAGCCATGGTATCCAATTTTTGACCCACTCAAAGAGACCTTTGATATTCATCTAGTCTAGTTAGGCTCCCTTATTTACCTCTATAGTTCTAGACTGAAGATTTCTTCAAAGACATTGGTAACTCTTTGGGTGATTTCATCTCAATTGATTTAATCACTGAAGGTTATCACCATCTTAATTTTTCCCAAATGTTGGTTAATACAAATAATTCCATAAATAGTCTTGAGAGCATTGAGCTTAGGTTCAAGATCATATATGGAAACCATCTTTAAATTATGAGAGGCTACCTTTTCATTATCAAAACTAATTTGAAATAGGTCATTTGGCCTCAATGTGCAACTATATTAAGCATATAAAGGAAGTGTCTTAGTGTAAGGATGCTCTCTCCAAACAAAACTTTATTTGTAGCGACTATAAAAAAAGTCACTCTGAGAAGAAAGAAGATATTGTGAGGGAGGAGCTAGACTTGGATATGTAA
>JARHVA010005269.1:137500-212500 GCA_037957365.1 Torreya grandis | reverse complement strand
ACAAGGCCCTCGTGGTGGTGGTGTTTTTCATTCTAGGAACAATATCCCCTTTGAGATACAATCTGAGAAACTAATCCTTGGTTAAGGAAGGGCCGACCTTCCAATGCTGCCTACATGGATCAATCAAACTAAGTGAATCACTATCAAAAGGCACTTTGTTGAACATATCTTCCCTATTCCCCCCATGTTGAACCTCACCATCCATTAGAAGAGCATAATAAATAAACATGACTGTGTAGCTAGGGGTCATCAGATCTATCCCACAGGGAAGCCAGACCCACCTTTCAAATGGTAGGAAGAGAAACCCTTGTGGAAAATATAGATGAAGGAACGTGGGAAAGGAGTTGTTGCTGGAGTTAACAAAGCTTTCATCAGGAGAATATAGAATCACTAGGCCATCCTTCAATGGAAGGAGACACAGGCCAAATTTGTAGGTCATAGGACTGGTCAGATCCTAGACAGTTTTGACTGGGCACACAACAGTGTAGCCATCTTGTAAGAATTGCCATGGAGTTTCCATATTGAAATGAAAGAGGCTTGGTGTGCTATGGAGGACAATATTCCATCAAGAGTAGTGGGAAGAGAAGCTTGTTGAGCAGATGGATTCTACGTACATCCATATAAAACCTCCATTATTGTAAATTTTATGTCATGTACAAACAAATTTAATGGTGAGAATGAAATTTATTCTAAACCATTAAATATTTATTTCTAAGAATTCATTAGCTATGTAATTTTTATTTTTATTATGATTTATATATTTTATCCATTATAATTATGGTAAAGTGAATGTCATAAAATGTAATTCCTTGCTCTGGTGCATTATGAGTCAAGTCATGGTCTGAATTCAAAATAAATCAAAGGGACCTCAAGTCATGGTCAAGTCAAGTCATGGTTTGCATATACAAGTCAAGTCAGGTCTGCATTGATAATTTGATTTAAGTTGTACTCTAATGAAAATATCAGAAGTAACTGACCTTTAGTTTTTATTTTTATTTTTTATTTTAATGCAGAATGCCACTATAGAAAATATCCATTGTTACACTGCAAAATCTATATGAATGGTGATAAAGTACCATCCCATAGTCTTTTTTATAGAATGCGTTTGCAACTACATGATTGAGCTAGCAAGTGATATTGGTGTCTTTATGGTTGTTAGTGTCATAAGACTCTTCAAACAATTATTAAGGTTATTATCAAAATATTTATAGATTTATTTCAAGTTTTAAACCACTAAGTAGAAGATTTTATGTTTTTCATCATATTTGATGTCATCTAGGCACCAATTTATTGTTGATGAAGAACTTGACACACTTTATAACCTATGGATCAATGAATCCTTGCTCATTCACTATGTTGTTGGAGAATTAGTACATAATCATTTAACTTTTCAAAACTTTAACATCCCCTGGATTATGCCAAAATGTATTCTTGGATTATTCCCTTTGTTGATTATATGTTTTGCATGGATTGAAAGAAAATTTTAAAAAATGTATTCTCCACATTTACATGCCAAGGATGAATAATGTTGCATACAAAGTTCAAATAGGGAGGTTGTTGCAAATATTGAGGGAAATTATAATAGATCCAATTTGATGTTTAATGAGAATATATGAATGCAATGAAAGTATGATGTAGAAGCATAGTTGTCATTTTATGTTTAAGCAGATGCATAAGAAGTAGAGAATCTCTGTAGGTAAAATTTTCAGCATGAAATATAAATCATATACTTTATTTCAATCTATAACTTATATGTTTTAATATTTTTTATAACAATGTAGTCAACTCTACGAAGTCAAATTTATATTGTACTTTATAACTTTCCATGTTACATTTATAGAGTGCATAATAATATATAAAGTTTTGAGCAACAATATCCAAATGTGAGTCCAGGTTTGAGAAAACTCTTAATTTCTAATTTAATGAATGTTAGCATTTTCAAACAAAATTTGAGCAACAATATTCAAATTTGAGTCTGAGTTTGAGAAAAATATTAATTTCTAATTTAATAAATGTTAAATAATTATTTAACTTTTAATCATTCTCCATTAATGTGTGTGTGTGTGTGTGTGTGTGTGTGTGTGTGTGTGTGTGTGTGTGTGTGTGTGTGTGTGTGTGTGTGTGTGTAATTTCAAAATCAATTGATGTATGCATACAACTAACAATATAAATGTATGTTTAGTGTTCACGCTACATTAAAATATTATATTTTTGTGCAACACATAACCATTATCTAAAGTATATGTGGTTGTTAACTTATAAAATATTCGTGCACTCCATGGTATATTGAGTGAATCATTATAGAATAAAACAACATTGCCAAATTAAATGTTGGTGATACTGATATATAATAAGATTACAATTGGAAATGTAAATGTATAAATGGGAACTTTTGTCCCACATGTAGTTATCGAGATACACTAAAATAGATGATGTCGACATCTTTTGGATTTGTTATTTTTATCACAACCACCGTTAGGATCATTTAGAGGTATTAATCAACCTACGTATATTATAGAATAATTTTAAGATTCTAAATGCATATTAACCCAAATTACAGATGTTGTGTGCTCAAGTAAGCCAAAGCCAAATGAGTTGTCATTAATCAACAAACAACATTCAAATTTTTTTTACACCATGCCTAAAAATAATACAAGATGCACCACTCAAGATGATTATTCAAGGAACAATAGGTACATGGAAATCATACTTGATTACTAGCATCGAATATGGGTTAAATGGACTTGTAGGTTGATGTAGTTACCCCCTACTTCTCCTCACTCTAATTTTTGTCACAACATGTAATATAAATTCATCAATCCTATCCAAGAAATGAAGACACTTGAATAACAAGAACTGATAAATTTGGAAGATAAATGAGACACATTTAATATGTGCTCATTGATGAGATGAGCTTCATAGGACAAAATATGCTCAACAATATAAATGCTCAATTGCGATAAGATTTCACTCAACATAACAACAAATATTTTCTTGGTCACTTAGTTACATTTGTTGGGGACCTATGACAACTTACCTCCTTAAATGATCTACATGTATGTAGGGAAGTCCTTTGGTCACACAAATTTGTAAACATTTGAGATAGTTGTAACATTTCAAATAAATTTTATTCAACAAGGATCCACAACAAATCAATTACTATTCAAAAAATTATTAACCAACATCAGAAATGTAGACCAGGTAATAGAAGATTAGAATGTGCTCATGTCAAGAATAATGACCTTCATGCCTCTAGAAGAACAAGAATATTTTAAAATCTCAACACATTTTTATGCAACTGACAACAATATACCAATCAAATATTAAAATTGTTAAAAAAATCAATTCTAATACGTAAATCAGAATAGATCAAACAACATGATAAACAAATCTAACCATAATGATACTCAACTGGAGCCAACTATGCTTCCATGTAAAGGACTGAAGATTATGTTGACATCCAATTTGGGTCAAAATAAGGTTAGTTAATAGAGGCATCAATAAAATTATATATATTGTCTACAGTCTAGATTCAAAACCATCTTCCTTACCAATGTTTGTTATCGCTACATTTAAAAAATACTACTAGGTGGACTTTCATTACTCTATCAAGAGTACACTCAATATATGGCATGCATATCTCCCTTCCATTTACATTCAATCATTATACAAAAATGAAAGATAGTAAATATGTAAACCTAAGGAAATTAAAGGAAACAAGACTTTGTGTAATACCTCTTCCACAATATTTACAACGAATGTAATATTTCTCAACAAACACAAAAGAAAAAATGTTTCACAAAATTTGATTCATTCATTACTACTACTCCACCACTTTTTACTCTTAAGAACTTACCAAAAAACATCCAAAATAATAAATATATTGACAAAGAAAACTATCTAAATAATTGAACACCATAGTCTAACTTATAGTTTATGTTAGTTATTTATATTTAGGTACTAGAGTTTATCTTGTAGCTTATGTTCGTCCATGTTGCGAATATATTAACATCTAGTACAATTAAATTATGCTTAGCAACATATGAAAACACCAAACTCGGACCTCTAGAGGAAAGGGCAAGACGATAAAAAAAAATTCAAATGGTGATATATTTTAACATGCAGTAGTTGGTGATGGTGAATGGTGATATCAAAGTACTTTAGGTGATACTATATGCCCGAGAACCCATATTACACACCAAACCTAGATTTATGGTTGTGGATGGATTTACATGACTAACATCACCCATTACAAATAAGTTCATAACTTGTTTGATAGCGACATCTTTAATTTATCATTTTTTATTGTTGAAAATAGATGAAAATGTCATAAGAGCCAATTGAAATATAACTCTATATCTAATGTGTGCTTGAATCAATAATTCAATATTACTAATTTATAGACAAAATATTGAAATCCTTTAATCTAACTTATTGCTTCTATTCATTTATGTTAACATTATATTTACACATGAAAATTAAAAATTACATCTTTCCAACATTCTTACACTATCGAAAAATCTGCTAGTTATTAATTTATTAAAATAATTAGTCGCACCGAATTTCCTTTACATAATATATGCCATTACACAAACTAAGAATTTTTAGTTTTAAAATAAAAAAACAATGTCGCCAAGATGCTTGTAATTCGCCTTTTATAAAGATCGAATTTTCCAGCCTCAAAGATTATTCCAACAATTTTCAAAGATTGACATTGACAACTCGTATATCAATTTTCATTCAAAGTTCTGGAAGGTGGAAAGAATGACCATTTACTTTGCTCTTCTATTGATTGCAAGATTGACCATTTACTTTGTTCTTCTGTTGATTCGACGTTTTTTTTCACCTTGCCCTCTTACTTGATGGATTCCAGTGCAGAACAATTCAATGTCTTCCGTAATATCCTTTTCCTCTCTTACGCCTGCTCAAGTTGTTGATCAAATTTTGAATACTAAGGAGGATGCACCTGAGTTTGATATATAACAATTAGTTTCAAAATCTGAGTGTCTCCTCCACTACAACCACCACCAACCATAAATACCATCCATTTTCTACAATTTTCCTTTATTGGGTTTGAAGGTTTACTGTTTTATTAATCGACGATATCATACGAGCTATTTTCATTGCAGGTGAAAAGAAGCCACGTCTGAGAGAATGTAGGTGGCATGCCTTCCATATCAAACGCCTCTAAATTCTCTGAAGGCGTGTATGAAAATGTCAAAATAATTATGAGTCAAATACATTTTATAGGGTATAAGTTGCTCCTGAAAATATTGTATAATTTTGAATGTTTTTCTGTCTTCTTTATTGTCGAATAGTTTGGGAGTGGAAGATTTTGTAGATCAGGGTGTAAAGTAAAATTGTATTCATGTGATTTTTATCTAATTTTATAGATATTGGAAAACTCTAGAAATAAACTGTTAGAGTCCTTATTATACCGTCAAACATTTTTATCTTAATTTTATTAATCCTTTTAGTTTTACAAGAAATATTATTTCCTAAAAGAAGAGAACATCCATCAAGGGTTGGGTAAGAAGAAAACCAACTCCTATGCAGACACATATGATGTGTAGCCCCTGAATCCAATAAACATTCACGATTATAAGAGGAAACTTTACAAATAGATAAAACTTCATCACTTAGACCTTCACTTGTTTCTACCCAATTTGCTTCCTTGGTGGATTCTTCCTTCTTTTCACCTTCTTTCCTTTCCCAACAATATTTCTTAAGATGGTCTGCTTTATTGCAGTTATATCACTTTGCCTTATTGTTCTTGGCTTCTGACTTAGATCTATATATGCCTCTGGAACTTTCCCCTCTTTATCTAAATCTTCTCCTAGCAACCATAGCCTCAAGCATAAAAGTCTCTAGACTAGATTTTCTCATCTCCTGAACAAACAATGCTCCCACAACAAAATTGTAGTCAAGATCATTAACAGTACTGAAACTAATAGAAATTATTATATGATCCCAAGAATCTAGCAGAGTATATAACAAGGTGATTGCCTTGTCTTCATTGTCCACTTTCACACCAATACTAGTCAACTGGCATAACATAGTATTGAAAACATTTAAATGATCAATAAATTTCATATCTTCTTTCATCCACAATGTATACAACTGCCTCTTCATGTAAATATGATTTGTTATAGATTTTTTCATATACAAGCCTTCTAATCTAGTCAATGACCTTGCCACATTATTTTCTCCATCTATATTAAAAAGAACCTAATTTTTAAAACATAATCATACTATACTAATAGCCTTTGTACCCAACTCTTCTCAGTGATAATCATTCATCGTGACAGGTTTCTTTTCTTTTTTTTCTAAGGTTTTGTGCAGCCCCTATTACACCAACACATCATGTGCTTTGAGTTACCATAACTCAAATTTGTTCTTACCATTAAACTTCTCCACCTCAGACTTTGCATTTATAACTTTTGCCATTTGATGCTACAAAAAATAACACCAAATCCAAAACATAGTTGCTACAAAAATAAGAGTAACCCTGTTTTGATACTACGTGTTAGGAAACCATGCACTCTATAACTATGTAAAAATAATAAAATGCAATAACAAAGATAATTAAATAGATAAAATATCCAACATGGATTAAAAAAACATAGGATTTATGTGGTAAAACCTCAACAACACTAAGAAAACATCCCCTAAGTAAAAAATCAGGGATTTAAACCCTTGTTTCTTGGAAGATGAATTCCACTAAATTTTATTTTTAGGAAGGAAATTCCTAATGGAATTTTTCATTCTATTTTATAAGGAAGAATCCTAACAAGGCTTCGTCAATTAGGCATATTGATCTTTATGGAGTTTGTATGTAATCTACACAATGAGTTCACATGTAATCTATTAATCTTAGAATTAATAAAGCTTGATATCTTGCACCATGGATGTTTTCATATATTTACCAATTTTTTACCACATAAATCATGTGTTTTTTCTATTTAATTATCTCTGTTATTACATTATGTTATTTTTACATAGCTGTAGAATGCATGGTTTCCTAACATAAACACCAAACAAGCATAGACCTTTTGAAAAGTATGGAAAATGTTCATTAGGTAGGAGTGGGTTTGTTACTAGTGGTTGTAGTTTTAGAAAATATAACAAGGAGTGGTGCTTGAAGCTTCTAAAGTATATGAATTATCTAGCAAAAGTAATCATGCAACTTTAGCCTCTTCCTCATTTAAACAAGGAGATGGAAGCCAAAATTAAAAGAGGGAAGCTTGGGAGGTAGACAATGGATTCAACTCCTTGAAAGTATACTATTGTAAATTGCTTGTTTGTTTTATATTTCTTCTTTCACTAATCCATTTTGGTTATAAAATTAAAATTCTACTTTAGATAATATTTTTTTAGCTTCCAAATTTTATATGCTTGTTAAATGTGGTATAAAGGTTATTCAAAGCTTCAAAAGATTGCACATGACCTTCAAAATCTTAGTAGGGAAGTGTATGACATGTTCAAGATGCTTATTTTATAAATCAATGCCTCTGCATTAGAAGATGTTTAGAGGAACCTGGTATCCATTTCCCAACCTATTCCTACCCTCAATGAAGATGTAGGTAACTTACCCATTCATTTTCTATTAGTATATCTAAATTTTCCTACACACACTTAATTATTTCGGATTTTTCAACACAAGATCTTTGAAAGATATATTTTCGTTAGATGATTATATCATCTTATAATCAAAAGGGCGTAGATTTTATGAAATCTTAAAAAGTGTATTGACATGTCTTTCACTTGTAGATGAAACAAATAATTCTACAAATTGTAATATTTTAATTTTAGAATTTATAACTCTCTAGAAAAAGGAAGAAAGAAGAAAAATTATATATACATATACTAAATTAAGTTTTTATAGAGTACGAGAAGATATTTAAAAGACTTGTTATGTTGCAAACATTTCATCAATAATTTGTTTATTTATATATATCATTATCTTGTGTATACATATGTATTTTAATTTTAATCCAATATTATTTATGATTTTATTTTCTTATTATGCACACACCCTCTTGGGTTTCACTTTCTACCAAATAAGTATAAAAGCTTTGGTTTGGAGTTCAAAAACTTAGTTTAGTCATGTCAACTATAAGTGGAAACAACCTTTACCAACCTTAAATCCATATTTTTTAATGGAAAAAAATATGATTTATGGAGTATCAAGATGAAGACACTCTTTTGACGTCAAGATGTGTAGGATTTGGTTGAATGGATTTCCAAAATCAAAAAATTAGGTGGTATTCGATGCATTGTCATAAGTAGAGAAATATGTGTTGAAAGAAAATAAGAAAAAGGATGTAAAGGCCTTGCCATTCATACAACAAGCCATGGACTAATCCATGTTTCCAAGAGATGTAGCAGTAACCAAATCCAAACAATCATGAATATCTTACATACAACATATAACCGTACTAATAAAGTTAAAATAGCTAAGTTGTAAATGCTTAGAATATATTTTGAAAATCTACATATGAAAGGTTAGGATTCACTACATGCTTCTTTTACCCATGCAATGGGAGTAGTAAATCAATTCAAGTCTCATGGAGAGACATTATAGGATCAAAGGGTTGCATTAGAATCCTTAGAAGTATATCTATTAGGTTTGACATTATTGTAGCTGAAATTAACAAGTCAAAAAACATAACATAATTGTCTATTAATGAGTTCATTGGATCTATACAAACCCATGAGCCAAGATTAAATAGAATATCCAATTCTCCTCTTGATTTAGGACACAAGTTTCAATTAACAATAAAAAAGGAAGAGGAAGACATAATTTTAGTAGTGGTAAAGGAAGATGTTTTCCAATAGGAAGAAGAACAAGAACATTTCATAATGTTAGAAGGTCATTTCCAAACACATACTTCTATACTACAAGTGGAAGAGGCAAGTGAGGTAGCCACAATAAATCTCATGGATAGAGGTATGATATATCCCATGTTTAATGTTATTAATGTAGAAAAATTGGACATTATGCAAATGAGTGTAAGAAGAAACAATTTAAGCAATAGACAAAATGCAATTTTTTCTAAAAAAAATCAGATTGAAAATGAAAATAGTTCAATATTTATCATTTGCAATGTTGTTCAAGAAAGCAAAACATATGTATGGTTCTTAGATAGTGGATGTGGTAATTATATGACTAGATGTAAAGGTGTGTTTACAGACATGCGTGAATTTATAAAACCATAAGTGAAATTTGAAAATGATAATATATTTTTTGTTATAGGAAAATGGAAAACAAAAATTAAAACTAAGGAAAGTGAAAATAAACACATCCCATATCTGTATTATGTTCTTGAAATCAAACACAATATAATCATATTGGATAAACATATAAAATAGAGATATATGGTTCATTTTGAACATGGAGCATGTGTGATTTCGGACATAAATCAAAGTAATAACCTCAATGTAAAATGTGAAATGAAAAATAATAAAATTTCCCCCCTAAAAATTTAAAATGCATTGTCAGCTACATATGCTAAAATTATCACTCAAGAAATGGCTACAAATGAATCATATTCACATTTTTAAGGTATTGTATTAGTGATACCTTTAGCTGCATTTAAAGTTGTCATACAAGATTAGTTTTGGCTTTGGCATTTGAGGTTTGGGCATTTAAGCTTCAGTGGTTTGAACTTGTGAAGGTTGTATTTTAGAGAAGAGGCATAGAGAATCATTTCATCTTGGTAAGTCATATCTAAGGCTACTCTTGAGATTGTTCATCAAAATCTATGAATAAATATGCAAACACATTCAATTGGATACAACCTATATTTCTTAAAATTCATAGATGATTTCAAAAAAAATACTTGGGTTTACTTAGGAAATGCAAACAATAAGTTTTAATTATATTTAAATAATTTAAATCCATGGTTGAAAATAAGGAGGAGAATATTTGTCAAATGAGTTTATGAGTTTTGGCAAGGCACGTGTAATAAATAAAAAAATTACTACTAGATATACACCACAAGAAAGTGGTTCCACATAAGGCAAAAATAGAAAAAACATGGACATGGCTTGGAGCATGTTGAAAGCCAAAAATTTGTCAAATGAATGTTGGGCAGAAGTTGTAGCTTGTGTAGTTTATATTTTTAACCGATGCCCCACAAAGTGTAAAATATGAGATTACCTATAGAAGCATGGATTGGAAATAAGCATAGTGTTTCTAAGTGGAGAGTTTTTGGTTGTGCAACATGTGCTCATGTGTTAGATCAAATAAGGAAGAAATTAGATGATATGGGAGAAAAATGTATTTTTATGTGATACAGTAAGAAGACAAAAGCCTAAAAATTATATTAATCTAATCACACAACAATTTATAGTCAACATAAACATTTATCTCATTGAAGAATAATGGGTTGGTAATATTAAAAATTCATAAAATATTGAAATGATGATACCTTCAAATGAAGTGGAGTCATCAAATGTAAATGTGGCATCAAATAATTATTCAACTCAAAAAGGTGTTGTTGATGCATTCTTTAAGAAAAAATCTAGGGTCACCAGGTATCACCTCAACAATACCTCTCACATCATCCACACACTATCATCTACAACATATTATTCTAGTAAAGGTTTGGGTCATGCAATCACTCCAATTCCTTTAAGGTATCATATAATGGTATATAATATCCAACTCTAGCATCTTCGAGGTCTCAGAAGGCATCCTATTTGAAGGATATTTATCAATAAACTCAAGGTGGTCAAAATGTTGACTTTTTATTTTAGTTTTGAATATATATATATATATATATATATATATATATATATAAAATAAAAGCAATTGAAAACAAAATTTGCGTCAAAGCCATGGAAGAAGAAATTGATTCCATAGAGAAAATTATACTTTTGATCTTGTAAATATTATAGAAGGAAAACATATGATTAGTGTGAAGTGGGTAAAGGTGATAGAAATGTTGACCTTTTTTTTTTATTACTATTTTCACAAGCTGATTTTTTTTTAAAGAAGTAATTTGAAAACAAAAATTGGGTGGAAGCCATGGAAGAATAAATTGATGCAATAGAGAAAATTCATACTTAAGATCTTGTAAATATTCTAGAGGAAAAGATATGGTTAATGTGAATTGGGTATTTAAGATAAAATTAAATGATGAAAGTAATATTGAAAAATCATAAAACAATGTTTGTTGCAAAGGGTTTTTCACAGTCATCTAAAATCAATTATATGAGACTTTTAATCTAATATATAGAGTAGACACTATAATAACTTTTTTTTAGCAATAACAACTCCAAACAAATAATGTTTATATTAAATGGATGTCAAATCAATATTTTTGAATTAGATATTAAAATAAGAATTTTGTGTATCAGATATTAGTATATGAAATTTAGGGTCAATACCATATTGTTTATACATTGAAAAAAAATTGTATGTAAACTACAAGTAATTGGTACAATAGAATTGATTTTTATTTTTGAGGTATAAATTTAGCAAATACAATAGTAAATCAACACAATGAATACATTCAAGGTCAAATTTTGATCGTGTACTTATATGTTTATGACTTAATGTTTACATAAGAGTTTTTCAATTGACATGTTCAAATAAAAAATGAATAAATAATTTGAAATGATTGGTTCGAGATTGATAGTATTTTATTGGCATTGGAGTAAGTCATAAAATAATGGGATTTTTATTTCTATTGGACACATGCAATTTATATTTTGAATAATGAATTGCAAGCCAACATCGACACTAGTTGTCATAGAAATAAAATTGACAATATAAAATAAGTGCTTCAATGTATATCCCACATTGTACAAAAGACTTGTTGGCAATCTACCATACATGAAAACAATAAGACTTGACATTATATATGGAGTAATACTAATTTCAAGGTTCATGTTGTCAACAAATGATTCTCATTAGAATTTTTTTGGTAAATAGTGGAACAAAAAATCATTGCATTTTATATTCAACAGCAAATGACTTTAATTTGACATGATACATTGACAATCACTATGTTATAAGTATTGATGATAGAAGTAATATATTTTCTATTTTAGTTTGGGCCTCCAAAAATGAGCACATTTTCACTCTTTCGTTAAATGAAGTAGAATATGTAGTAGCTACATGAAACATGTCAAAAAGTGTGGATGTAAAATGCGACAACAAATAACTTTTATAACAAAAACTCTCAATGTCATTGTCAAAGATTCATCTTTTTTTTAAAAGAGCAAGCTCATTGACATATAATATAATTTCATTAGAGAATTAGTCATACCATGGGTTGTAATTTTTTATTACATTCAATAAACTCAAGAGAGAAGAAACACTATTATGTTGTAACATTTTTTCTAGTAAAATTTTGATTTATATTATATCATTATTTTGTGTACATTTATATCTTTTTATTCATTACAATATTATTTATTTTTAGTCTTCACTTTCTATCAATTTTTAATGAAATTATATAATATTTATTTTCATATTTGTTTTACAACTCCAATTAGATCAAGAAAGTTGTTAATCTCATAAGCCAACAATAGGAGTGGTTGTATATGACATCCGAAAATATGAGAAAATCATTCTAAAATTGATCTCGTTGAATCACAACCTGAAAATCCATATAAATAATTTAAATTTTTTAATTGGAAGAAAATAAATAATTGTTTAAAAATATGAAATAAAATACAAACACCTTATAAATTGATAAATTAATAATAATTAAATTATTTAACATTTATTAACTTATAAAAATAATACATTCTAAAATTATACTCATTTACAATGTAAAATATTTTTAAAAAGATAAATAATTATTTAAAAATACCAAATAAAACACCACCATTTATAAAATAATAATTTAAAAATAAATAAATATTATTTAATATTTATTAATAAATAAAAATAATACCCACTAAAGTTATTCTCATTCACAATGTCATATGGTGAAGGTAAATAATTATTTAAAAATATGAAATAAAATACAGTAATTTTTTAAATAATAAATTTTCCGAGCGGCGCGTCCATCACCATTGGATTTCATGATCTCATCTGCACCGTCGAGTTTTGTAGGTTTTCAGTTTCACCCGAGATCTTGGTTGCTTTCATTTTCTTTTGTCGGCTTTTCAAATTTCTGAGGCGGCGAAGTATATTAAAAAATTAGAGGGGTGAGACATGGTTGTGCGCTACAATCAAACAACCAATCATTATTTGCAAGGCTAAATCATTTTGTCCCTTTATTAAGTATTAATTTCTGAGTGGAAGGGGGCCTATGAGTCTAACCAGCGTTTTAGGGCCCCTTTTTAATTCTTGGTTGCTTAATAATGAAGTCGCCCTGGAGATATTCCCTGCCCTGCAGCATACGGTGCCATTGGGTAGCCAGCCTCGACGTAAAATTGGATGTATAGCTCCCAGCTAAAATAAACATTGCTATCAACCACAATACCATCACAATTCGAGCTAAAGTGCTCTCAACCCTTTCTCCTGCAAAACATATACATTCAATTCAAAATTTCAAACCAGCATATTTAAAAAGCCATTAAAGAGTAAGCTTTTAATGTTTTAACCAAACATTAAATGAAAGCTTAAAATTTTAACCAAACATTAAAAGAAAGCTTAAAATTTTAACCAAACATTAAATGAAAGCTTACTCTGAGTGAAAGAAATCATAGTCACTGAAAACCTGGAAGAATTTGACAAATAAAAATTAAAAAAAATGGAAATCAGGTTATTTCGAAGAAACTATTAGGAATTTAGCCAAATAAAAAATAAAATTTCCAATAAAGTGTCAGGAATCCAGACAATTTATCTATTTTTTATTGATGGATTCAATATTTGAATGAATTTTAAAAAGCAGAGCAGAGAGTGAATTCTGTTATACCAGATGAAAGCTATAGCCTCCTTTACTGAATTCACTCCATTGGCGGGGGCATTTTTTTGTGCTCGAGCAGACACACCACAGCTCCTGTGTATATCATGAGCGCCGCTGTGGCACACCACAATCCTGTACTAAGATCTGATTTTCTGAGTCCCTTTTGATGGGAACAACCATTCCCAAAACGATTCTTTTATGCATGGAATTCAACCGATCCAACCTTTCCCTTCTTTTACCTAGAAAAAACCAAAAATAAAAATAAGAACAAATTTATGTTCACACCGATCCCTCATCAATTGTGAGAAATTAATGCAATTTGTAAATTCAGATAGTAAACAATGATATAAGCATGATCGTCCTGCTGCTCCTCTTGCTGTTCCTGTGGAGAGTCTATGTACTTTACAAATTCCATAGTTTGAGGTCAAATAATCAACTCTCTTTGGGCCCCACCGCCCAGGAGGGGGGATTCTTTCAACCAAAATTCATCTTTTGCTTCTTACACAAACGCGTTTGTGCGTTGGATGGTTTCATTTATTTTCTCATTATTTTTAATAGTTATTTTTCAAGTCCAATTCCTCTTACAAGAGTTGCATTCTAAGCTAATAAATCATAATTCAAGTTAATTGATTGTAATTTGTTTAATTTCAATTATATTTAATTTTTTTACTCAAAAAGGTAATTAGAATTAATTAGAGATTTGTTTTGTAAAGTTTAATTATATTTTATTAATTTAATTTTTAAATAGGTTTTATAAGTACGTAGGTTAATTTTTCTAAATTTATGATCAAAATATTTTTAGATGAATAACTAGGTTTCAAATTTCATATTCGCCAAAATATACATGTATTAGTAGTAAATTTTACAATTATGTTTAGAATTCACCTACCATATATATGTTTCATAGTTTTCAATATAAAAATATTTGTCAATTAAGGGAGGGCTAATTAATTGAGTAGAGCCTTAAAGACTTTTCACCATGGCACCATGTCGCGAGGGTGTCATATCATTTTGAAGCATAGATGCTAAAAAAACATCATCCAATGTGTAAATTCTAGAGTCTACAACATTGTCTTCCAAATACTAATGTAATTCATAATAAAACATTCAATAATACTTTTATTGCATTAATATTATACTTAGAGTAATTCACAATTCTATAAAACATCCTTAAATCATATTAAGATAATTGTAACTATAATTTAGTATCTCTATTATATTGTAATCCTATAAAATTATTTTTCAATTAAAATGGAGTCCCTTGTTTTTTAAAGCAATTTTTTAAATATTTAATTTATGTCAATCTCTTTATGGAAGAGTAAATATTATTCTTTTAATTTTTGTGAGGAAGAGATGATATTTGATATTAAGAATAAAAGAAATAATATTAAATTAATAATAATTTAAATTTTAAGATGACAAATATTTGATATTAAAAATAATACAAGTAAATACAAAATAAATGATAATTAAAATTAAAATATAAAAATAGTAAATAAATGTTTAAAATTTAATAATATAATTATATTTTAAAAATTAAACATTTAATCTATTTTAGAATTTATTTTTAATAATCTGAAAAAATTAATATGTATATTCTTATTTAAGTATTGGAGTGAAATAATTATTTAAAATATAAAATAAAATATAACTATTTTATAAAATATTAAATTGATAATACTTAAATTATTTAATATTAATTAATAAATATAATATCATTATTAAAAATTTACACAAATATTTAATTAAATAATGAAAATTATAATTTTTTAAAATAAAATTAAAAATTACAAATAAAATATGAAAAAAAATTATAAAATAAAGTCAAGTGCATACCTTCCTTTCCTATTCCATCCATTCCTCCATTACAAAGGAGATTATTTTGAGAAAACAGCAATTTTGTTTACGCTACAGTGGCATTAATAATGCAGCTAAGCCCTGTAAGTTATCTTTAACACGACGCTGGTTTAATATTAATGTCTTGTCTTTTTGTCCTTCCTAATTGATGATTGTGGGATTTAATTATTCTTTTATCAAATAGAAATGCTTGTTTTTCTTAAATAGAAATGATTGTTTTTCTTAAATATTAATAAGTGAGAATTTTCCAGCAACTTTTCAACTATTAAGTCTATACCAGTCTCTTCCTCCAAGATACAATATTAATCTTTTAATGGCTGCATGGCAAAAGACCTGCTAAGTAAATGGCGTAACCATCTAAATATAGAAAGAAACAAAATTTAAACATTAATATAATAGAAACGCTCCAATAAAAGGAAGTCCTATTTAGGTCTAAACACTGATGTAGCAAAGATGAGAAGAATGATGAAAGAAAGAGGGGTGCAGCCGGCAGGTGGGATGATGAAAGAAAGAGGGGTGGTAAAAGAACCCGGACTAAGCTGGATTGAGGTCAGAAATAAGGTGCATACGTTTGTTGTGAGAGATAGATCACATGCTCAAAAGAAGGAAATCAATGCAAAGTTGGACGAATTGTTGAAGCAGATGAAAGATGCTGGTTATATGCCTGATACGAGCTCAAACCAAGGAAATCAATGCAAAGCTGGGCGAATTGTTGAAGCGGATGAAAGATACTGGTTATGTGCCTGATACAAGATCAAACAAAGGAAATCAATGCAAAGCTGGACGAATTGTTGAAGAAGAAGAAAGATGCCGGTTATGTGCCTGACACAAGCTTTGTGCTGCATGATGTAGAAGAGGAACAGAAGGAAAAGTTTCTATACCATCATAGTGAGAAATTGGCAATTGATTTTGGGCTAATCAGTACAGCCCTACCACAGCCTATTAGGATATTCAAGGGCCTTCGCATCTGTGGTGACTGCCACACTGCCGCCAAATTCATCTCCAAGATATCAGGGTGTCAAACTGTTGTGAGGGATGCCAATCCTTTCCATTGTTTCACCCATGGAATGTGTTCTTGTGGGGATTATTGGTAATTTAAGAGAACACATCACAAAATTCAAACCTTTAGCAACAACATTTGTCTGGTAGTTAAAGAATAAGGTGTAGTTTAAATCTCAAATTATGATTTCCATTCCCATTGAGATTCTTTGAAGCAAATTCTTTATTGACAAAATTGTAAATATCAACCAAGTATCATCTTTTTGTAACTGTAGAACAAGGAAATGACACAACTTCCACTAAAAGTAATCGCATGTATAAAAAACAAATTTCAATATCACATGAGAGTCAGTTTCGTAGGGGCGAAAGCCATATTTACAACAAAAAACCAAAAGCACCAAACACAGGACAGGCACTGTCTCGAATCAAAATAACAAAATACTCCAAATTACAAGGTAATGAAAGCTATCAGAAAATTGATTGATCAAGAAAAAGGAAAATTATAACAGATGGACTGAGAATTGTATTTCAATCGATCCCGCAGAGTAAATTCTGGCCAATTCCTGGCTTTGTTCTATACCACCATAACCAAGCTATTCTTGAATTTATATATATAATTTAAGAAAATTGACTGCAGGCACATTCCCTTCCTATCAGGGAGGGAAACCCTTGAATTTGCCAGGGACTGCACTGAAGGTCTAAGGCCCGAGAACTTTACACCTCTTATCCGAAAGTTCTTCGCCCATGCATTAGTATATGGACAGGGTCCATTCCTAGAGTATGTACTCCAAATTATGGCTCTCAAGGCTGTCGAGTTTGGAGTTGTGGGCCTTGGCCAGGATGGCAGCTGCATAACAATGGGGGACTGGGTGGAGCTCGCACAATCCGCATTCATTGCCCTGATCTTCGCCTTCATGCTTGTCAAACTGATTTCCATCACGATATCTCTCAGAGATGCCAATCTGCTAATTACCTGCGATATGGTGCCCAATTTTGTGCCAGACACTACGGAGGAGGCACAAAGCTGGACAGAGATTCAAAGTGTAGAAGAAAAATGAGTGCCAGGAAACTATGCAGAAGAAAACGAGGATAAAGAGGGCATATAGACTTGTGGAACGCTACTGGGTGCCACGCTGTTGCCTACGACACAGCTGGCCTTTGCAGAGACTCCCTACCATGCACTAAACAACCGCAGTATGACTTAGGCAAAGATTTTCCTTCCGATAAATAATTGTTTTCTTTTGGATGTGGCAGTGGAAAAATTAATCCCCAATTAATGTTAACTAGCAAAATTAATAAAAAATTGCAAGGTATCCCTAAAACATTGCGAAATAGTAGACATGCAATTCACATAACATTTTTATTGGCTGTCAAAGGAAAAGTTGACCGGAGTAAAGAGGAGGAGCTGAAACATATAGTACTAATAAGGCTTGTAGTTGACAAAATAATTTTAATGAAAAGGAATGCTACCATTGACTATTTTAAACCATTTTTTATTTTCAAGAATCGATTTTTCTACAAATATTTTAAGGGTCCACATGGTCATGGTTTTATTTGTATCAAAACCGTGTCTTGTGTTTTCATATTCTTTTTTATTACGGGTTGTAGTTGGCCTTAAGTGTCGTTTTCTACTGGTGGAATAAGATTTGTGTATTATAAGGTTATTGAGTGTATATTTTTAATTTTAATTTTAATTTAATTTTATTTTATTTATTTATTTATTTTTTTTTTATTTTTTATTTTATTTTTTGGTTTAGATTTGGAGAACATTTAGACTTTGAATGTATCTTTATAAACTTGTTAATTTATTCCATTGTGTTGTTATTGTTTTCTTATGTTTTGTTTTTATTTTGAAATTGATTACATATTAATAAACTTAAAAATATCATATAATTATATTTCATTTCTGAATATTATCTTATTTTTTAAATAATTATAGTTTTTATAGATATTGAATTGTTCATTCTTTTTCATTACAAATTATTAAAATAATTAATGTTTAATTTTTTTTTGAATGGCTAAAAATAAGGTTTGGAAAATATATATTTGTTATGGAATACGCACAAACCATAAATTATTGTGTTTAGAGAATTTCATCTTTTACTTCAAATCATTTTCAAATCACATCTATTACCTGATTTTATATTAGATATGAGTTTTGAATATTTTTGTAGATTACTCAAGTAAGTTAGGGATAAATAATTTATTCAAGGCACCATTTCATTTTTAATATATAAAAATGGAAATGAGAGTATAGAGCTCTAATTTTTTTTCAATTTTTTTATTTTTTAAAATGTATAAATTATATATCATAAAATTTGGAAATGTGTTTTTGTGAATATGTAATTTAAAAATATTTTTAAATTTATTTTAGATTAAACTTTAAAAAAAATGAAATGAAATATTTTTAAGAGATAGATGATGAACATCTCCTCAATATTTGTAATAAGTTCAAGACTTCTTCCTATCCCATATCTAAACTACAATATTTTCCATGCATGTGCAACTAAGGTGGAGGTTTTTGCAGTGGAGTGGCACCTGTGTAAATATCAAATAATGATTGTTTGAATGATGAACTAGTATAAATTTGTGATAAATATAAAAGAATGATTGAAAATAATAGTCATTAATAGTCATTTTAGTTGGAAAATATTTTCTAAATTTTTGCTAGTCATGTATTGAATTCTGACATTGAAACATTTATTCAAGATAACATGAACAATATATTAGAAAAAATTTAAGATCACATCGATATAATGGGTGAGAGTAGGAAAATAAATTGGTCGAATATGTTATGAATGTTAGTGTAGAGTATATGTTGAACAAATTTTCTTGGTCTATTTCGAAGTAGGGAGTTGATGGATTTAAACCATCGATGCATGGTACTAACATTGAACATAGTGTTTCCATATAAATGAAAATGCCTTTAAAATGTGCCACTAAATGTTTTTCCATTTTTTCTCTCAATTTTGAATAAATAATTAAAGTGTAATTAATTGAAAATAAATAATAAATTTGAAATAATGAATATGTTTGGGTCTTTTTTTTTAACATGTGTAATGTATTGGTATAATAATTGGTTGATAAATAAAATAAATGTCATTAATATCATTTTATTCAAACATATGTTTCTATTATGATACTTATATAAATATATCTAAATAAATGTGTGTATGCGTGAGCATGCATTTATATTCCCAATATAAATTAGATAATTTGTTTACCATATTTACATAGTGATATGGATTGTAACTTAATTTAATTAACAATGATAACCAAAATATTTAAATCTCTCTGTTGATTTCTCCATCTCTTGATTGTAAAAACCAATTAAGACATGCAAACATTGCAAAATAGAATAAAATAAACTAAATAGACAATATTTGCATCTATAAATTTAGTAAGAAATGTGTATGAAAAACATATCAGCTGAAATTATTATATAAATTAACTTGACTGTAACTAAGGTTAGTTAATTTGGTTAGTAGGAGACATATGACTTCCCAATTAATTTTGTACCAAATATAAATGGATTTTATAATATTTTTATAATTATTCTATGCCTTATGTTTGTTATAAACATGGTAATATATTTTTAAAATGTGTCTTTGTGATTTTACTAAATAAGTAAAAATGAATGTTTTGATTTATTAAAAAAAAAATATTAATTATTATAAAACTTCTTCAAGACTAATACGAAGAAAAATACATTTCATAATGATTCATACATTTCTTGTATATTCTATATTGTCAATGATAGGAAAAAAAAAAAAAAAAACTATCTAAATCCATTTTTAACTTAAAGAGTCAAGAATCATTTAGATATTAATCTATGCTTAAGTTTATTTGTGTACATTGGTGAAGTTAGTCACATATGCATGAGGATGTTGGGATTAGTCTATCTTCCTCCTATAAATATGCCTTTGAACCTAAGGTTAAGATGGAGAATAATTTTATTATTGTATAATCTATTTCAGTGAATAGAAAGTTTAGACTTAATGTATATGCTGAAGCTTTCATGGCTGTAATAATGGATTATTAAAAATATCTTGAAGAGTCTTATTATCTCTATCACGGTGTCAGTGTGTTCTCCAAATACTATTTTTCACATTTTTTATCCACTCTTCAAATAAGTTGTATTGTGTTTTTTTAGAGCTGTGTTTTTTATTCATATTCAACATATTTATATTATGGAGAGTTTCTAGTTTTGAATATTCTTAGATATGTTGTGTTCAGATCTAATCAGTCAAAATGATTTGCCTTTTAGTTGGTTAGATATATATTATTCACCATATATCTTTTTTGGATAAATTTCAATGTTATTTTTTCAAAAAATTATAACCATCTTGTAGATCAATTTTCTCCTCATATAAGTGTCTAATTCAAAAAATTATTTCAATGATGGAAAGAGGATTTTGAGAGATTTCCTAGAAGGTTTTAGAATAAGAATTATATTTAGTATATAAGGAGACATGAGGCTTTAGAATTTACCTCAAGTATCTATTTTCTATGAATTTTTTGTGTGTATTCAAGGGGGAAAAATTAGATCTTGTATTCAAAGTGAAAAACTAGTCTAGAATATTGATCTATGTTGTAGATCACCCTCCAAAATCACTCATTCTTTTCCTTTGATTTATATTTCCTTCAAATCAACCTTTCCTTTGCGGGGTAGCGGTGGGGGCCACGGGGGCAGGAGGGAGGAATATAATAGTCACAAGGATTTTCTATTTCAACTTTGTCTAGCTTCATGTGTATATAGAGATTATCTCTTTCATTATATTTTTTGGACACATTTTAAGGCATGATCGATGTCCTACTTGCATGATATTTAGACCATATTTATCGTTATTAGCTTGAATTATACTACTTATGCCATTATTTCAATTTACACTATCTTGAACATATTTTTGATTGTGTCTAATGCCCCTTTGTATGTGATTTTTAGGTTGTCATTTTTGGGTGTATTTTGCATACATGATAGATTTATTCACCATTTTTATACTCTTCCATTGTCCTACAACATGTTATATTCTAGTTTGTGCATTAACACTTTGACACAATTGTAGTTTGTGTTATATCCCCATCAAGACCCCTTTATTAGCTCCATGCCTTCTTATATGGAGACAATTTTTCACTCATTTTTATTTAGAACAACTCTCATGATTTGAGATAAATTTTATGGTAGGTGAATATTCTTCTTCTTTATTACAAAGGGGACAACAAAATATGAACATATAAACACTTCTCAATTTGTATAGACAATAGTGACTTAACCGTATAAAATGTGAAAGCAGTGTAAACTAATGAAATATTCTATTTTAAGTGTAAATTACATTTATTATTTTAAAAATAAAAAATAGTTATTTTAATTCTAGATACACAGTGTGTATGTTTTGTGTACAAAAAGTTTTATTGAGTATTTGATTTCTCTTCCTCATAATTTTATTAAAACATAACATTTTCTCAAGATTTCTTGGAATGTTCTCCTAGAAACCTGAATGTAGTGTAAGATCATTTTTTTATAAAATTTTGACAAAAAATTAAATTTTAATTAATTTTTTAATGATCAGGGGGGGTAATGTAATATAGACACTTATAATTTCTCGTTTTGATATCTTTATATATATGTCAAAATGGAATTATTTTTTCACCATTGTAACAGGGACATTAAAGTTGAGTGCAATGATATATTTCAAAAAAAAATTGGTCTATCTTTTATTTTTCCTAGTTCCTCAAACATATGGTACTTCATTTTATAAATAAGTATATTTTACTAAATAAATAAAAATTAAAATTAAATATTATTAAAATTTATAAAAATCATATTATTATAAAGCTCTTAAAAAGACCTATTTATATGTAGAGCCACATGTTTTTATTTTATTTTTCATCCTAATTACATGGCACCCAAAGTGAAAATTTTAGGCCAATAATAGATTTCTACTCAAATGGATGAATGTTTGATGCCACATGGGGCTAAAATGAACGGAGTTAAAATTAAGGGGGTTAGATCAAAAGGGGTTTAAATGAACACCCTTTATTCTAACTCCCTTTATTCTAACCCCCTTAAAATAAATAATTTCATTGGTTAGTTTATTTAAATTAATCACATGCATAGAGTAAATGTTTGAAACCCTTTGTTCAAACCCCCTTTATTCTAATCCCATTCAAAAAGTAAAAGTGGAGGTTAAAAAGAAGGGATTTAGGTCAAAGGGGGTCAGCATGAACCCCATTATTGTTGGATGGACTTGGTCGTCAAGTGGGTCTCATTTATGTGTTTTAACCCAGTTTTTTTGGTGAATCTTAGAGTCTTCATTATTTTAATTTCATTTTTTTTGTGTATGGGATATACTTTACTCACACTAATTTATAAAATACCATGGAGGATTTCTTTTTACATCTTAGTCTACCTTCATGTGTGTGTACTTTATTTTTGTGCACTTTTTACTATTTTAGTTGCCAGTCTCTTTCATCAGCATCAATGCCATCTGAAAAGAATTTATCTATATTTTTGACACCTTTTTTTTTATATCTAAGTATCTCCCATAGCTTGAAGTGTAGTTATTTTTTTGAATCTTAGTGTCATCTTGTCTTCTTTGATAGTTCGATTATCATTTTTAGCATGATATGGAGCTATTTTGGTGCACATAGTTTTACCTTGTTTAGTGTTTGAGTAGTGGATTCAAACCAATCGTACATATATTTTTTCCTCCACTTCAACCCATTTAGCATTATGGTGGGGGGTAGGGGGTGAGTGGTGGTGTGCATGTAGTGTTTTTGGTGTCACTCTACCTAGTCAGTAGTATGGTGGGTGTGGTCTAGATCCTATTTCTTATGGGTTAAACATCCCTTTCACATAAAGTACTATTATATACTTTTGACCCCATTGGTAGTATTGTATATTAGAGTTATTTTTGTGAATCTCATTTTTAGTTATTTTTTGTGATCTAGAAGCAGATTCAGACCACTTGTGCAGATTGAGTTGATTTATAACTTTCAATCATTTGGAATATAAACTACTTTAAAATTACCTTTGAGGGGTTTTTTATCTCTATCTTCTTAGTTTATCTCTTTTCAAGGGAGTTTTTGATAAGGGTTTTCTCTTTTCTCCACTTTATGAGAGTTATATGTATTTTTCACCTTTTTGACTATTTTTGGATTCCTCCTTTATACATGGGTATCGCATTCAAGTACTTTTTTGGCAAAACACATATGAATATTTTTAACTTATATCCATGGTTTTTTTTTGTGATTCTTATAATGACACTAGTGTGTCATCCACACTAGTTTTTGTACTCATTTATCACCATCTAGTTGGAGGGCATTCAAGCAATTTTTACTCAAGTTTATCACTCCACCCAATATTTTTGAGTATAGTGTTCATGTTTAGTTATCCTAATATTTTACACCATTCTTAATTTTATTTTGAAGTTATAGAGACTTGACATCCATGTAATCTAACAAGATGAATTGGCACAAATAGGGACATGTGGCTTCACACTACATCTCTTTTTGTACATGGGTATCATCATCATCATATTTTGTTGTAAAGACTCATTTTTATTTCTCTATCTAATCATAGAGATTAATGGAGGGTGTTAGAATTAATCTATGATTAGGTATATTTTTGTACATTGGTGAAGTTAGTCTATTAGCCACCTTGACATCTTGACATGGATACCTTGGTCTATTAACCACCATGTGGTAGATATCAAATGATAAGTGGTCAGTAAATGAAATGAATATCACACTTTTTATGCTAGCAAGTAAAATATATAGATATTTTTATATTTTATTCTATGTCATTGATATCTTTTTGGTATATTTTAATGCATATGTAAGTCTAAGAAGGTTTGTTTGATGTTTTTTTAAACCCAAACTAATAGTGTTGTCAACCACATTTAAAAAAATACATATATGGGTTAAAGTATAATATTGTGTCCCACTAAGTAGTGAGAAAAAACTTTAAGAAATAATTCAAAAATAAATCCTAAAAAATAATTAATAAAATTTGAAAATGTATAAACACTACATCTTTACATATATAATCTAAAACAATTTTTAAAATTAATATCCATTCCCCAAACTAAATAAATTTTGAGGTGAAATTAGAAGTGTGTATAGTTTATTTATGCCAAAAAGTAGGACACATTATTATGATTTGATCTATATATAAACTTGTCATCCATTACACCATATTTGACTATTCATTTTGATTATTGAGTGGAATAAAAAATCTCTTGTGTTTTGACACCTAAATACATATAACCTATAAATTGAGTACACCATCATTGTGAGGTGATTTACACTTAAATAAATGCATTTGAATTGATATCATAAGCATATTTTATTTATCTCATTTTTATTTTTTACATTGATGTCAATTTTGAGAAAAAAAAACATATGCATTTCTTTTTCTTTAAAATTTTTCACATTGCTATCATATAATTATTTTGCTAGAAAATGGATATGATTATATTTTCATAATCTTGGTTCTTGAAGATGATGATGATGATGATGATGATGATGATGATGATGATGATGATGATGATGATGATGATGATGATGATGATGATGATGATGACGACGACGACGACGACTACTGCCACCACCACCACCACCATTTTTTCTCATAAATTTATGTACAACCCTATATGGTTGTGATTATAAACTTTTTTTTTAAAAGTCTACAATTAAAATTAATTGGATACATCATAAGTAGATAATTTTTATATGGAATTTATGGCTTTCACCACTATAACTTGATTTTTTTTCTTAGGGATAGAGACAAATTAAAACAAATAACATCATGTATAAGATCATGTTTGATAATTATTTAATTATTCCTTGGATAATAAATATCTATCCTTTTGATAATTTAATGTGTATAGGTTAGAGATTGACCATGTAATCAATGTTAGGTGAGATAAGCTTGAAACAATGTCTCGGCTTGTTTTTTTAACACTTTAATTGTTAACATTTTAATTAGTAATTATTATGATAGTCATGCATTTACTTGAATTATATTTGAATTTAATATCTAATTGATTTTTCACATCAATGTGGAAGATATTTTTTTAATGTTATGATATTATATTTTGTAGTTAAAAAAAAAAATATCCAAAATCAATTAATCATTCAGTCATAACAAAATTTAAATATTTATTGAGCACATTTTTAATAGTTTTTCTATTGTATAAAATCAAACTAATGTAAATTAATAATGTATTATGTTATTTACCTAATTGAACATATGTGAAAGTATAATCTATGAGAACACCATTTTTTATAGTATCAAATCTATTTTAATATATGTATTAGGAATTTTTATTTTTATTTTTTAATTTGATTTAATGTGTATTTAAGAATTCAAAGGTTCCTTTCATATGTCATTAATAAAAAATCATGTTTTATAGTTTCATTATTTATTTCAATTGAATAAAAAATAATTATGCGTAAAAATAATTAATAACACACTTCACAAAAAAATAATCTTTATTATTTGTTGCAGATTTTTTATATGATGATTGTTATCAATATAAATGACAATATTGGTACATAAAATAAGACCTGTTTTATATAATGTTATTATATTTAAAAATAATAATAATATTATTATTTTTAAGATTATTTTTTTTTTAATTTTTTTTTAGGGTTTACCAAAACATTAATTACAAAATGTTTTGTAAAGTTTTTGCAATTCCTTCCATTTTAACACATGTTTTCTTTTTTATTATTTCCTTAATCATGCAATTTATAACATAAATATGATTTTCAATATGAAAACACTATATGAAATTTAATTTAAATCTCACCGAACCTTTTAATATAAATTCATATCACTTTGCTATGAACTATGATGTAGAAAAACAAAATCACATAAAAATAAGAGCCTTAAAGTTACTATAAGTATAGGAATAAAAATAATACCTTAGAGGTAATATAAGTATAGAATATCCAATACATAAATATCTATAAGCTTAAATGTGCTTTGTCTAACCAAGAAAAAGAAAAAAAAAATGACTTTACATGCTGAATTATAAGGTGTTGTTTTTATGGTCCTTGAAAACAATTAAGGGTTTTCCATGCAATCATTGTTGTTAAGATAAATGAAAAAGTTGGCACGAAAATAAGGTTATTTTTTCATTATGTTACTAAGCTTCATTAAATTAATTAATATTTGTGTGTTTTTAATTATTTTTTTTAATTTGTATTTGTTTTATATATTTGACTAAGAAATATTTTAAAATTAATAGATATATGTTTAATGGTTTTTTAGTAAAATAATTTACATATTTGAAATAATCAAAATTTCTCAAACTTTTCATTTGATTTCAGTTCATGTTTATTTTTTATATTGTTTAATACGAAACATTGGTTATTATGATTGAGAAATATTTACATGTATTAGATTTATTATTACTTATTATTTCATAAATAATTATTCATGTAGAATTTATAAAGACAATTATTTCACTGTCTATGTGTTTACATTACACTTCCTTTGTGCAATTGTTGTTAAATAATTAAAATACTAAAAATAAAAATGAATTATTAAAATTTGTATCTTATTTTTTTAATATTAATTAAATTTAAGACTAAAGAGAATAATATAAATGATTAAAGTTTGTAATTTTTAAAATATATAAAATGATAATAAATGTTATTAGTCTTCCATGCTAATTTAAAACAAAATACAATTTTTTTCTCTATTAAAATCAATTGCACATTCATAAAGCATGTGAGTGAAATTATCAAGAATCTCAAAAACTTATTATTAACACTAATACTCAATAAAAACACTGTACCTTAATCCATACATAAACCTAATATATTTATATGGTTACATCTCAAATTTAATATCATTTCATCTCAAGCACATGCGAGGTTATGATATTTAGACTTTTGGATTAAGGACCTTCAAGAAGAAAGTAATCCCAAATTTATTGAAAGCTAAAATAAATCCATAATAATTAGATTCGCAACACCCCAAGTGTTTTCCTATAATGCACCCATGCCCAATCCTCATGTTGCCTACATATGAATTCATGCTTGCTAAGCATGAATTAGAGTGATATAGTTCTTTGGAAGTCCAGAGAGTAAATTTTTACAAGTTATACATCATATATACAATCTTAATTTTTATCAAGATCAAAAATATTATTATCATATAATCTTATTTGATGTAATTTCTATCCTATTTTTTTATTTTAATTTATTATAATTTTTATGTTTGAATATATATCAATATATATTCATATATCATAAGAATTCCACAAAAAATGAAAAGGGTATCAGACCAAGTCACTTATTAAAATTTAATTAATATGACATAAAATGCATACTAATATTAAAAGATATGACCATACACACCTTCATTTTATTAATTTAATAAACCATAGTCTAGTGTCTTCATAATATCAACATGACCACCATGACATAAAAATGGGTTCATTATTAATTAAATTTACTAATGAGATAAGTGTATTATAGTAAAATGGTGATGATGTTGGTGTAAAAGGTGTTTCCTAGCTATCCATCAAGGTACAAATCCAAAGAGTTATCAAAAAGGGATGAGGCCATGATTGTGCCCTTGATTAATTTGGTAGAATAGATACCCTTCTATCCTTGGCACTAAGATAAAGAAGCATTTTGTACACGTAATCCATGGAAAATTAGGATTTCAATTAGAAAATAAAATTTACTAATGAAACAACCACCATTAAATTATTAAATAATGTATTTATGTATACTAAACATGAATATGTGGATATCACCACCTTATCCCTTAAATACATAATCACTAAATAAATCATAACCATAATATAATGGATTACTATCCTCAATAAAATTATAATAGAGTTCACATATGATGTTGAAATCACTTTAAAGGTTTTCAATGTAGTGGATTGAACACATCCACTTGGCTTCCAAGCCACCAAAATATATCATGATATTTCACATGACCCATACACATTTATTTATTATAAAAAATATACATGGATAAATCCAATATTCTTATGGGTATCTCAAATTCAATAAACCATCATTTATAAACCTATTGGTCTGCACATTCATAATGTAGACATCACTCATAGTTCATAAGGTGAGGTTATGATAGGCACCACTTCTTGTCATCGTGGATCACCTAAAATCAATTAAAAATGGAAATAATAATGTCACTCATAATGTAAAGGATATTTAATAGGTCACTTGGCACCCACACACATGTTAATATTAACAAACACCATGTTTGAGTTAGACTATGAATTGTAGAATGGTCATGTTTGTCTCTATCAAGACATTACAGAGTCACACACGTTAGAAAGTATATAAATAAATAAAAATTGATATGAAAATATGTTTATCCATGATAGTGTGATTATGACAAGTGGAACTATACTAACCACTTATTTCTAAGAGACTAAAACATACTTCATGATCCCAATTCAAATGAAAGTAAATGTTATTAATGAGGAGTAATGGAATAATAACAATGTTAGAATTGATAGAATAATTTTTTCCTTAATATCACTACAAATTGAGGCTATCTATGTAAAATAACACAATCTAAAACACTTATATCATGGTGGCCTATTCTTTGTGGTGATTGTGAAATATCAGCTATAAATGAGTTAGATGAATAAGAATTAAAAGGTGACTATTGTATTATAACTACATTTTTCTATTTTCTCTTAGTGAAAGTGGATACGATAATTTACTATGAATACATACAATGTTAGTATAAGTAAATACAACAACACATATTAATCATAATATTACACATATGCAAGTATAAATGGCAATTTGTCACTTGGTAGTGGTCATATTGACATACAAAGATCAAAGATATTACATAATCATTCAAAATATTTGGAACTTATTTATCAGATATTAAATTTTCAATATGAGGTTGACACTATTTTGGTGTGGTATTACGCATCCAAAGGATTTTGGAGATATAAATCACACTCTACCTTGTATTAGTTACAATCATAAATGTATATATAATATTACAAACACTACAATCTCTAAGGTTATATGAGTGGTATGTGAATTTGATTCATATAAACAAGTATTGATAACAATTACCAAGGATTATCAGCTAATGGTTTGTTTAGAACCCCCACTATAATTATATAATCTTATATTGGATTCTAAGTTTCATAGAATAGAAAATTCACCCATGTTTAAACTCAAAATCTCTCTAATATAATATTGAAACATTATGGATTTATATAAAATTCTTCCCTTCTTTTATATGTGATATACCATTCTCCTTGCCTCATTTCTATTATCATTTTATGTCCATGAAAGGGAAATTTTGTGTACTAAAAGGATGGCAAACTTAAACCTCCCATGCCATGTATATTTTCTATTATTAGTTCATATCCGATCGTAACGGAATGTTTAATATAGAAATCAAGTCTAAATATATCCCATATATCATATTTATTGTGATTAGGAACATAATTCATTTTCACATATTTTATATTGAGTAGAAATATGCTTATTCTAAAATGAAAAGCAAACACAATTCTTAGGTTTATAACTCATACACATGATTGACATTTTTCACTACTTAAAGTCTCTTGGATTGATCATAAATGATACAAGGTGATGAGATTATTTTTGAATCATGATCCACTCAGCCACACATATATCATATTTATAGATTGCATAAGGTGGCATTAAGGAATTGTATGCCCACTTAGTCCATTTAGTGATATTGAAGATTCTAAAGGTTCATTCAGATTCAATGAGCCAAAGTATATTGTGATGCACCCATCCACTATGAAATTTATGAGAGAGGCTTTATCATAGTCCACATTTAATTTTTTCATCTTATTATCCTCATTGAGTAATGTGTGGTCACCATGAGAATATATAGCTTAGCTAAGCAATAACTTATTGTGATATTACAATATCTTATGGAATTCAAATAGAGTTTAGTCATAGTTTCCTCTTCTCCCTTTTATGGGCCGATAATATTTATTTTCATTTTATGACCATTAATTATTGGAACCACCTTCCTATATTTTTGGATAAATAATGATTAAATGATGAATAGTGATCACCATCCTCTTATAAATTCTATAATTTATTATGGCCATGTATTTCTCTACTCACATTTTTTTTATTTTGATTTCTATAGTTAGCTATGTTTTTTTCCATAGTTTCATTTTTTGTTTACAAAAAATTTGCATATAAAATATTTTCCAATATTTTATTATCTATTATTAACTATGGATCCTTTGTTGTAAGGTATTTATTAACCAAGGATGAAATTTTATTTATGTATTTTTGCTTTGTTGATCATATTCATATTCTATATCATGTGGCCTTTCTCCTCTCATTAAATTATTTTTTGACTATTAGTCCATCATGGTTTCCACTATGTGGATAGTGTTTCACTCAATGATTCTTTACACTTATCATTAAAATGTATATCCTTCCACTTTGTCTAATCACAATAACTAGTTTCAAGGTAAAAATCCACCATGGTCACCATAAATTGGATCATGGCTGCTTATTTCATGATCATGATATAAATTTATAATTTATTAGGCACTTCATATTTTAGTTTTTATTAATTTTGATTTTATCATTAGTGGTCTTACAAAGCTTTCAAATCTATTTAATTTCAGGGTAAGTGGACAAAATTGGGAGATAAAAAAGGGGCTATCCGTGGACATGATTTTTCTAAAATTTCAGAAATTTAATCTTCTGTGGATAATTTGAGATGGATACCCTCAAAATTTGAAGATGGTATTTAAACATTAACTATATAATTTCAAGTCTAGTTTCAAAAAAACTATTTTTTTGAAAAATGGTTAAATATAAATGGGTTAAACATATAAAATTTTAAGAGGACCTCCTATTTTTTAAGAAAACATAGTAGATAGATGGCCGTGTGTCCAACCATTTTTTTAGCATCATTAAATATTGTTTGAAACCCTTTGTTTAATATTTAGATAAGATCTTTTGGTGTGTTACAATTTTTTTTTAAATTTTTTCAATTAATTTTTTCTTTATTAATTTTGAAATTAAGTAGATCCTAAAAACTGACAAAAAATAGATAGTCGGCCATGTGGCCCCCTATCTACCTAAAAAAAAATGCAAATTGAATTTTTTTGAATGTGTGTAAAATTAAGCCTAGTTTTTAACCATATAATTTTTTTTTGCACTTAGACCAATGAAAAATAAATCACATAGACATGAATAGGCATGTATAGGTGTGGCATGCAATGGCCTAAAATAGGTGTAGTTAGAAATAAATATAGTTTGAACCCTTAAAATAGTCCAAAATTTAATAAAATTATATAGTTGGAAAGAGGATAGTGTGCTCTTCATGATGATAATAATTTTTTGAATTTTGATGTTAAAAGCTATAGCATATTTGGAGATTGAAGTTGAAACTTATTGGGTTTTGTCAAAACTCTCAGTCTTAACTATAGATGCATAGTCATAAGCCTTTGGTTCAGAAATCTAAGCCATTTATGATCCTAAATTCTTGGTTTTGAATTCAAATTCAAATAGCACATATGCATTATTTTTTAATAAGACCAAAAACATCTCCACAAGCATGTGGGAGTTACACATGATGGTAACATTTTACCAATAACTTATATTTACTACTCTAAATTTTAAGTATAAGTTACATTTATTTTCTTATACTTTAAATTTATTTTTGTAAATATAAAAAATTAGGGTCACTCAACATTTGATAGAGCTAGTCTCATAGCTACATGCCTTACGATGTGGAAAATATTTTCTCAAAATCAAATTTAATCAGTACTTAGGCATTTTCATGGTTTAAGTATTAAAACTAGGGATTTTAGGACATAATTTTTGTAATTTATGTCCATTTTTAATAAATATATAGTCAAATTTTAGTTCTTATGCCTTTCAAGTTAATTCCTAGCATTTTTATCATTTTTAAGTTTGTAAAAATTGATGCATTCAAACCACTATCTTTAAAATTGATGCATTCAAACCACTATCTTTAAAATTTGATGCAAATTGGTGTGATTGGGGTAACATAGGTAATATTGATGAACTACACACATCAAAAGATGACATTAAACTAATTTTACTTATTCATCATCTCTCCCTCATCCCTGATCACTTCCTTCTCATGCCTCATCACCCCTAATCACTTTCTCATCATTCTTAATTGCCCCTAATCATTCCCTCATTGAACCTTATTATCCCTAGTCATCTTTAATCACTCCCTCATGATCCGTAATGACTCCCTCATTGACCTTCACTATCACTCATCCTTTATAATAAGTCACTCCTCATCCCTCATCATACCTCATCACTCCATTGACCCTCACCATCCCTCATCATCTTTAATCACTCGCTCATCATCCCTAATCAATCACTCATTGGATCTCACCATCCCTCATTATCCCTAATCACTCATTTATTGACCCTCAACATTAATCATAATTGATAATAACTCAATCATAATCCATAATAACTCCCTCATTTCCCCTTACCATACCTCATGATGTATATCCTTATTTCATACTCTACTTATCCAAGCTCTATGCTCATATCCACCTAGATTTCACTTTGTATTTTCTTGCTTGATCTCTATCATTGGACCCTATATACATTTAAAATTCAAAACTAAATTTTATTAATTTCATTTATTCTCCATCATTCTATGTATGGTATCACTAAACTCTTCATTCTATTATCCTTACTCAATGCATTCAATCTCTCTTACTTTGAGACTATCCCCCTCACTAGTCTTTATGATTTATAACAACTTGGATCAAATCTTGTATCTAGTTCCTTTGGAATTAATAGGGATATGAAAAAATTAATTGCACTCTTTTGAGTCTTATCTATATTTTTCTCAAACCTACTTAACTTATCAATATAACCCTCATATCATACACTACTTCTTACTCTATCATAGACTCTTCTTATAACATATTTTTGGGCTAATTTCATTGGTATGATATTGTAAAGACTCAAATAATCAAATAAAAATTATTTATGGATACCCTATGATTTATCCCATTTCTTCACAAATTTACATGTTTTGGTTAAAATAATTGATAATTTTTTTTGGCTCTTTCTACTTTCGGATTAGGTCTTTAGGTTTCCTTCTACCCTGTGTACCACACAATCCTTCCCCATCCATAATTATCCATACTTTCAAAACTTAAAATCACTATATTATATTTTTTCATGTTTATCTCAAACTTTTCACCAAATTACATGAATTATTAATGGTTACAACTCCTAAAAACTCACTTTAAAAGTAGAAACTCAATATAAGATTTTGACTAGTTTTACAGACCCGAGAAGGATCAGATTGAGATATCAATATTATAAAGGAATTTAAAATGACTATGAATATTGAATTAGGTCTTAGTTAACCATATGTATATTTTAAAATTTTTATATTTCCCTTTCTAACCTACAATAGATTGACTTAACCAAATTTGAATAGACTTTGTACTCAGTCATAGGTCTGTAACTAATCTGAGAAGACGTTATTTGTTATAAGTCATTAAAAAAAGGGTTATAAACCAAAATGAAGGATGAAAATAATTTTAATAATATTTAAAAACTTTAAATAATAAATTCCTTCTTTCTATAACACTTTATTTACATTTTCCATGAGATACCACTTTGACTGTGTTAAGTTTCTCGATGATTGCAAGACTTTGCTAGTTTTATTTTTGCTCATCCAAATATATGAAAGATAATTTAAAGAATATAATACTAAATGATCATATTATAATAAAATAACCAACATATACATTTTAATTCTCATTCCAATACATGAATGTACCTTCTCACACAAATGTATACTCATAACTTTTACTCATAGAAAATAGGGTTGTGTTGTTTGACATAGAATGTCATTAGCAGAATAAAAATATACAATGTTTAAATAATATTAATGAATTTTTATGTAAATTTAATAATTAATCAGACATTAGAAAATCCCTCCAAATAGGATCTCCTCTTCCACAATACTTTGACCTTCACTCAGATTTCAAGGCACAATCTATAAAAGCATAGGGTATATAGTTTGTAATTTGAGAATTAAAAATATTTGAAACTCAAATGACAAATGATATAATAACCATAAAATAAAAGGTATTTTTATCTTACCACTCACACCAATATCAATAATAACTTTTTACTAATCATATTTCACCATTGATCATGCACACTGTCAACTATCTTTGCACATAATCAAGAAGATGTAGGGTCTGTTTGATTTCTTGTCTAAAAATAATCAAAACTTATCTTTAATCACTTATTTGGGTTTATTTACATTAATAATTTAGAATATTACCCCCCCCCCCCCCAACACTCTTGAATCTGACTCTGAATAAAAAATAAGACACGGATAAGACTCTTATTACCAAATAACCATCCTAACTTAATTCTAACTTCTTTCGTACATTGAGAGTGTCCTCAAGTAACTCAAATATAACATATTTATCAAATATGAATTTATCTATATGTCTTGTAACATCCTTAACTCCTCCCTAAAGTATAACCATACCAAATTCAATGTTAGACTTCTTGAAACAAGATTGAAGTCTATATGGACATTTGAAAATTCAAATGAAAGATTTGGTGGGAAAGTCTAGTATACCTTTAATTCAAAATTGACACAAAATTAGAAACTTATAAATACTTTTAAAAACTTCTTATGACCTTGAAAACCTTTTAAAGACTCAAAAAATTACCAATAATGTTTTGAGATAATAATGAGACTGAGTAGGATTAAGTTCATTTTGACAACTAGGTAAAACATCTCCGTATAGTCAATGCCAAGTAAAACCCTTTTCTACCAAATTTGATTTGAAATTGTATATGCACCCATCTACTAAAAATTTTGTTTGGTAGATCCACCTACATCGAACAAATTTTCTTCCCTTAAGAAGAGGTACTAAATCCCAACTATTATTTAATTGCAAAGAACCATAATCCTCTTCCATAGTAATATCCCACTAAAGAGTGCCTAATGCCTCAAAAAAGGATTATGGATCAGAATCAAATGCAATGAAAGCAAGTGGGGTATTATCAAATTTTGAATAGGTTCAAATATTGTCTGATGGATCTCTAAGACATTGGCGAACACTTTGCAATGTCTATCTAACCCAGATAAGACTAGTTCTCAGATAGTCATGAGGAGATTCATCATCCTCTAAAGAAATTATTGGAAAATTAGGAGGTGAATCATCATTGATACCCTATCATCATAATTAAAATAAGAATCTAGATCATCAAGAAGATGATCAAGTGGATCTAAATTGTCAAAACTACCATCAAATCTTATTAAATCTAAGGAATGGAGAGAGGTGTTCAGTGTAGAGTCAGAAGAACCCTATTAAAAATGAACACTCCTCTCAACCAATGATTCATGAGTTGTGGAATAGATAATCCTATATCCCTTAACACCTTTAAAATATCCAATGAAGGCTCAAGTCTAACAATGAGGTTCCATTGCATTATGTTTCTTCTTAGTAATGAAAGCTATAGTAGGAGATCCAAACACATATAAGTACTTTAATATGGGTTTAAAACCAATCCACGCTTCAAAATTAGTGAGTCCCTTTAATGTTTTATGATAAAATCAATTTTGGATGTAACAAGCACAATTGATGTTCTCAGCCCAATACTAAGGTCCAAGATAATTGGAGTGGAGTATATAGTTGACCATTTCCTTTAAGTACATGTTCTTGCACTCTAAAACACCATTATATAAAGGATTATATGAAATTATACATTGTAGTTCAATCTCTTATGATGTATAAAATTACTCAAAATGGTTCCAGACATAATAACTACCATTTTTAGTGCTTAAAATCTTAATGTCTTTCCATGAACATTTCTCTACATGTGCCTTGATGTCATGAAAATAATCAAAGGTCTTAGATAATTACTTAATAAAGTACATCCAAGTATACCTCAAATAGTCATTGATGAAATTAAGCATGTATTTTGTCTTGTTGAATGAAGGTTTTGTAAATGGGCCTACAAAGTCACTATGGATAATTTTTGATATCTATTCAGTTATCCGTATTTTTCACTTGTCATATTCCTCCTCAGGATACTTACCAAGTATGGAACCCTATAAAAATATATCATAAAACCTGACTCATATAAACCCTTAATCCATGTCATGATGACTAAGTTACTCATGTAGTGATAGTTGATACAGTTTAATTGATCATGCCATAATTTTCTTACTTCTAAATGAGTGAGTAGTGTATTAGAGGGTTGATAAGGGAAAATTGTGAGAAAGTATACAATCATGACTAACGATCTATTTTCCCTAATGACATTATATAGTCACTATTCGCTTACCTAATAACCACTAAATTAGGGTTAAATTCAACTCTCTTTCTCAAACTAATGTGAGTGATATAATTAACTAATAGGAGATTGGTGGATAAATAGGGAACACATAAAACATGAAATATCTCATAATTCACCTCAACATATACATTCCCACTAATTTTAATGGAAGAAGTATTACCTGTAATATCCCCTCCAAATAGGAAATCTAGCAACACAAAAGACTCTGAACAAGATATAACTTCTGTTGAATAAATTCAGAATGATCACAATAATATTGTCTCTTAATAGCAAATTACAGATCTTATCACTTGTCCTTCTAAACTATTACAATTGCAGTCCTTTCTTATGCATATAAATATGAAATACAGTCTTAAAAACCCTGGCTTAGCAAAATTGGAAGTGAAAATTGAATCTGGAAGGTCTCAGCCTGCTGTGTCGAACACACAGTCGTCGGTGTCGGTCGATAAACTACCGACGTCGGTCACTGCAGGTCGGCTTCCTGCCGAAGTCGGTCTACAGTCGACCGATGTCGGTCACTGGAAACCCTTTATCTGTCGAGGTCAGTGCCTGAGCTGATCTGTACGAACCTGTACGGACCTGGTACGGCCACCAATTAAGCACAACTTCCCTGTTTTCAACCCCTGATCTGAAAATATATGTCTCTAGCACAGAAGATCTCTAGCTGTATAATTTATTGAATCAAAACATAAAGCAATAAATACCTGGAATATCTGTAATAACTTCTGTGTGAAGTTATCTCTCAACCCTGTAAATTCTTTGATAACTTCTGGATGAAGCTATCTCTCGATTTGGCAATAGATCAGCTGATATTCCACAGCCTCTTAATTTCACACACTGAAGAGGGAACATTCTCCAATGCAGATGGAATCATGGAACCCTAGGCTCAGTCTTCACAGAAGAAATTCTCAAAATCAATAATCAATAATCAATAATCAATAATCAATAGCTAATGAACAATGGCCTCCATGAGAAACCCTTATACCCTCAAAAAGATATGCTTGCCCTAATTAGGGTTTTCTTAAATTAGAATTAGGGTCTCTAATTAAAAATAGGATAAATAATTAATATTTGATTAAATCAATCAAATATTAATATCTCCCTCAATACATGTCGGATCCACGAACCGATCGAAGCTAGTGAATCAGGGAGTGATTCCGCACATAACCATACCACAATAAAGGCGCTCCGCTGCATATCAAATATTCCTAAAAAGTAGGAGCTCAGGCCAAATGTGTTTGAAATAACTTGAATAAAAATCAAATGTAGAAATCCTGTGAATCAAAGTCAACCAAGCTCCATTATGACCCTCTATCCATCCTATTAGCCTATGAAGGTCGCATAATAGGCTAACCATGAACTCAGAACATGTCAATTGAAAAGGGGACATGACAATTCGCCCCTCCTGGAATTGCTTGCCCTCAAGCAATCACTGAATGACAAATCAATCAATCCACCTGGATCCCAAATATAGTTTTGATCTCCACCACTGTCAATTAACACTAACCCCATGCCATGTCCATCCCAACTCTCATGTAATGGCGTCACATCATCTCTAGTACTAAGATAAGCACCCCAACATCCAATCCATAAATGAAAATTAGCAAGCAAACTCCGTACCTGAATAATAACTAAAACTGGATTGTGAAGGCTAGACATAGTCATATCATCATCAACCTGTGACCCGATTGTAACAAAAAGTTGAGTCCTCACCACATGTGACAACTCCTGAACTGAACTCACCTCAAGACCAAGCTCATCCTCATACCTCTCCTGTGTTGGTGCCAATGTGCTCTCGTCATCGCCCTCTATCATGTCATGTGGTATAGGTACCTCCATCTGATGAAAAAACATATATCTGAAGCTGCTGCCCCGTATTGCCTTAAGAATGTGTGTCTTCCCATCAACATCAAAGAGAACCTCCATGTCCTTGAGACGAAGAGTAACTTCCTCAAATGAATGAAGCCACTTCATACCCAAGACTAAGTCTATATCCCCCATGTTTACCACATAATAATCAGCCTTGAACTCATAGTTGTTCAAGCGCAATGGGAGGTCCCTAATCATACGCTCACACTTAAGAGTGTGACCATCGGCTACCTTAACACTGATGCCCTCAAAATCTATGGTAGTGAGTCCACGCTTCTCCACAAACCTAGCATCTATGAAATTATGTGTGGATCCTATATCAAGAAGGGTGATAACCTTCTGCCCTGCCAAAACTCCACGGATTCTATATGACTCATCTGACTGAATGTTATATATGCGTGCCTCCTATAGGTGAAGCTCTAACTCTACCTCTGCATTAGGCCCTGAAGCCTTTGCCTTTGCCCCCTCAGAACTGTTATGCTATTTGGAATCCTCAGAATCTGAATCCTCATAATATATCCACATCATACGGTTCGCCTTGCCCTTAGGCCTCAAAGGACAATCGTGATGGATATCATATGGACCTTTGCAGTAGAAGCAAAGATTCTTCTTGCGTAGATCATTAAGCGCCTCATGATCCAAAGGTGGTGCTGCTGGATTGGCTTGTGAATCATTTTTAACCCCGGATTTATCTATGTTAAAATCTGGTCTCTCTGTATCCCCGTGGGAGTGCTTATGGTCTCTAGATGAAGAAGCACCTCTGGAGTTAAATTTATTGGATGGGGCTGCCATCTCCATACTCTGTGCCTTCTTCATAGCTACCTGTAAAGAAGGAGGATCAAAGGCTTTGATCCAACCTCTCAATGGCTCTGACAATCCCTCTATGAAGAGAACTACCAATCTACGCTCTGAAATATTGGGCACCATGACTGCCAATCTCTAAAACTCACCAATGAAGGACTCCAAGTTACCTGTTTGTCTCAACTGTGCCAGATCTCGAAAGTAAACCTCAGGATCTTTCCTATCAAACTGCTCAACCAATCTATCCACAAAGTCCTGGTACTCTGTTACCTGATTATGCTGAAGTGTTACCATACCATGGTACCACCAATCATGTGCTACTCCATCCAAGTGCAAAGTGGCGTATTTGATGGCCTCTATCTCTGACATTGGTCTCAATGCCAAAAAGGTGTCAAGCTTATGAACCCAAGCTTGAGCTGTCATCTTGCCACTGCCGTCAAAAGTAGTCAAAGAAAGCTTACCAGTAGCCTTCTTCAGCTCACTGAATTGAACTCTAGGCCTCCTATCCTGTCTAACCAATCTGTAGTGCTCTCTCCTAAGATTGACAAAATGATCAAAGGTCATCCTCTCTTGGACATGAGGAGGTAATAAGTCCCACTCATCATTTGCAGCCATGTAAACATCTGCAAATGGGTTATTCCCTGCTTCCTTTGCTGGTGCCTCTGGTTCTTCTTGAACAAAAGTAAGACGTGTAGGTCTATCAGCTGTTCAGGAGTGAGTCTGATGTGGTCTCTAGTTAACTGTAGCACTCCTGTCATCTCTTTGGTCCTCGTTCTATCCATCAGGTGCGTTCATTCTCTCTATCATAGTCATAAGTGCCTGTAGTGTCTGATTCATTTGCTGTTGGCTTGTCATCATAGCACGGTGAAATTCTCTGGTGCCCTGATCAGCATCATACCTGTGGGCCCTGGGTGGGCTGCCCTCACGTCTGTCACTCATGATGGTCGGTGGCTAATC
Source organism: Torreya grandis (assembly GCA_037957365.1). Lineage (NCBI taxonomy): Eukaryota > Viridiplantae > Streptophyta > Pinopsida > Cupressales > Taxaceae > Torreya > Torreya grandis. The sequence continues at coordinate 171,779 of JARHVA010005269.1, read as the reverse complement.
TAACACCTGGGTACCTTCAAGCAAGGCTCTACTACGTGTGTTATACTTGTGTGGTCCCAACTCTTGTGGTTGCATAAGATCTATACACCCTCAGGCTGGTAGGATTTAGCTCTCATACCACTATAATATCCCCTCCAAATAGGAAATATAGCAACACAAAAGACTCTGAACAAGATATAACTTCTGTTGAATAAATTTAGAATGATCACAATAATATAGTCTCTTAATAGCAAATTACAGATCTTATCACTTGTCCTTCTAAACTATTACAATTGCAGTCCTTTCTTATGCATATAAATATGAAATACAGTCTTAAAAACCGTAGCTTAGCAAAACTGGAAGTGAAAATTGAATCTGGAATGGTGTGTCGAACACACAGTCGCCGGTGTCGATCGATAAACTACCGACGTCGGTCACTGCAGGTCGGCTTCCTACCGACGTCAGTCTACAGTCGACTGATGTCGGTCACTAGAAACCCTCTATCTGCTGAGGTCGGTGCCTGAGCTGATCTGTACGAACTTGTACGGACCTGGTACGGCTGCCAATTAAGCACAACTTCCCTGTTTTCAACCCCTGATCTAAAAATATATGTCTCTAGCACAGAAGATCTCTAGCTGTATAATTTATTGAATCAAAACATAAAGCAATAAATACCTGGAATATCTGTAATAACTTCTGTGTGAAGTTATCTCTCAACCCTGTAAATTCTTTGATAACTTCTGGATGAAGCTATCTCTCGATTTGGCAATAGATCAGCTGATATTCCATAGCCTCTTAATTGCACACACTGAAGAGGGAACGTTCTCCAATGCAGATGGAATCCTGGAACCCTAGGCTCAGTCTTCACAGAAGAAATTCTCAAAATCAATAATCAATAATCAATAACTAATGAACAATGGCCTCCATGAGAAACCCTTATACCCTCAAAAAGATATGCTTTCCCTAATTAGGGTTTTCTTAAATTAGAATTAGGGTCTCTAATTAAAAATAGGCTAAATAATTAATATTTGATTAAATCAATCAAATATTAATATCTCCCTCAATACATGTCGAATCCACGAACCGATCGAAGCTAGTGAATCAGGGAGTGATTCCGCACATAACCATACCACAATAAAGGCACTCCACTACATATCAAATATCCATAAAAAGTAGGAGCTCAGGCCAAATGTGTTTGAAATAACCTGAATAAAAATCAAATGTAGAAATCTTGTGAATCAAAGTCAACCAAGCTCCATTATGACCCTCTATCCATCCTATTAGCCTACGAAGGTCGCATAATAGGCCAACCGTGAACTCAGAACATGTCAATTGAAAAGGGGACATGACATTATCACCTAATAAAATAGAAGGCATAGAACAAGGCTTGAAGGAAGAGAACATGTCCTATGATGAATCCATGTGGTGTGATGCACTAAAAATAATAACCCATGTGGAAAGATGACTGAACTACAATAAATGATCCCTTATCCTTTCCCTTTTTATTATCTTGAGACTCAGAAGACTCTTGTGATGATGAACTCTAATTAGAATAATTAATGACACTAATATTATGTTTCTTGAATATTTATTTTAGTTTTTTAATCTACTTATTCATGAATTTAGATTCATCATGCCCAAATTTATTATAATATCCACATGTGTGTCACTATTTCTTAGATTTCATGTCTAAAGAGGAGGACTCTTTTGATGATTTTAAATTAGAATCTAATTTCTAACTGCTTCTTTACTCTAAGTCTTTCTTGTTATATTTCTTCTCCTTGATACTAGAAGCCTTCTATTTATCATGACTCATAATTAAGGCATGTGATTTGGATGACTTCAGTGTACCCATTTGAATAAGCTTACCTTGCTACTAATTCAAGTCTATAGAAAATTCATCTAAGGAAAACATGGTTTATGTAGCTCCAATGGCATGCTTAGTGGCATGAAATATATAAATGAATACATAATATTCTCATCCCCATTTGGAAAAAAAAAGAAAATAATAAATTGATCATCATTTTTTTCAATGTTGAACATTTTTAACTATAACTTGAGTGATTTAAACATTGTGAAGAAGACTTGTATACTATCAAAATCACCTGGGCTCAAACTGATGAGCTCATTCTCCAACTCATTACCACACATGACATCTTGATTTCCAAAGTGTATTTAAAATAAGATTCACACTTCGTTTACAGTTATTGTAGATTTGCTATGAAAAAGAAAGTTGAGAGACATAGATGTGCATCGAAGTATGTAGGATATGTCACTTCTATCGTACCACTTCACCTTATCTAATTCAAGTGTCATTTATATTTCTATAACCATAGTGAATAAATCTAATCCTTTAATCCTCAAAAGGATTTTGACTCTGACTTTATATGCATGATAGTTGAATAGTGTAATAATTGGAACTAAACATAGATCCATGGTGAAAAATGAATTATGTGTTAAAATACATGTGTTTAAAGATGATGATATGTAACCACCCATAAATCCATATAGGTTTAGTTTTATAAGTAATAATAATATCACTAATTCTTAGAGATCAAAAAAATTGCACTTTCAAAAAAATAATGCCTGAAATAGAGCTGTCAATTGAAAGTTATGCAAGTTTGAGTTCCTTACTTGCAAAAATTAATGATCTCCACTTGTATAAAATTGAAAATTTTTAGGGTGAAAAAATCTTGTGTGATATTTTTTGAAATCAACTTCCCCATAAACAAACAAAAATTATGCCTCATTAGATTAAAATATAAGTAATTTTGGGTTATAAATGACCAAGGGTTTAAATCCGATACAATTAGGTGCTAAGACATATTTTTGGTTCTGCCCCCACTTTGATTGATGTGAGTTATAGTGTCAACATTTTTAAAAATGAATAGCGTTACCCTTCATGATCTTAAATTTAATGTTCTCATGGTCATGATCAGAGTTTAGGGTTCCATTTATAGTAATCAAAATTTTCACCCTCCGCAATAGTTGTTGGTGTTTATTGATGGGGATCTAGTCATCAGTTATATTTTTAGATCATAGAAGAGTTCCTATAGTAGGGTTTTGGACTACACGTGCACATGAATGTCTTGAAGTTAGGATTGTTGACACTTACTATAGTTAGAGAAACGTGTCATGGTTAATGGGTCACTTTAGTTATTTTGGTTTTTGACTTCTCTTATAGTAAATACTAATGTCAATGTATGGACAAGTCTGGATGTTGAAAGTCCTGATGTCAAGATTTTTGACTACTTTGATTGTTGATAATCCCAATGTTGGGCTTATTGACTAATCTTGTAATCAATAGTTTTAATGTCAAAACTTTACTTCAAGGATGCATCTCACATTTTTAATCATTAGGGGTTTGAGCATGATAGGAATGATACATCATAATAAGCTCTATATATGTAGATGGTTTCTTTAGCGTTGAGAATGCTAGAGTTTCATGTAGTGCATACAGGTACAAATTTTTGCCAACCTAAAAAATGCTAGTTTTTTAGACCTCTTGAAAAATCAACCAAAATGCACTAAAGATTTCTAAAAAATTAATAAAAATAAGAAATTATTCCTCTTTGAGGACTGAAGATTATATGATTTTGTGAAAAATAACCAAAAAATCCTTGAAATTATAAAAAAGGGCAAAATTGACTATCACAAAACTAGGTCATGTTTACAACCTATCCTAATGTTTTATCACCTTTTAAATTTGATGACACATACTAGTTTTCATGAAAACATAGTAGATGAAAAATGACTTGTAAAATATGCCTTTTCTTTTCTTCTTTTTCTAAATTTAAATCTGTTGAGGATCCCAAAACAAGAGCAAAATCTAGGAGATGGTAAACATATAATATGCTAGGTCAATAAATGGCAAATATATAGTATGCAAATTGAAACTCAATATTTAAAAATAGAAATAATGGAATTCATATACCATAAAATATATGATACCATGTCAGTGTGGGTCATAATTGAGGATCTACTAGATAGAGTCAAATGCACGAAGAAATTACCTATGTGTAGTAACAAAATAAAACATGGGATAGGAAGACATAATTGATCAACAATCAAAATATTACAATATTAGCATTAACATCATTCATCATAAAATATTTAAGAAGGTACATTAAATAGGTGAAATATAAACATGTCTTCATGTCCTCATAAATGTGGGATTATCTTTCACAATGACCCAAAAAGAAACCTAAGTAAGCTAACTAAAACATGTGTAGGTAAAAAACATTAAATGGAATAAAACCTACACTAACATTTACCCAACAATATTACATGTAATTTTACACATAATAAAACATAATAACAAAAAAAGCTATCATTGAATGAGTTTACTGCATACCTAATAGTTCTAAGTGTTCTTAATAGAATAATAATTCAAGTTATCAAGATCAAATTTTCATGGATCCATTCCCTATTTTTTTATTACTCCATAGTAAAATATGTCCTTATTTAAATTCCTTTTCTTATACCAAACAACATTTTACCCAAATTATAAAATATTAACTATCTAATAATAAGACACTACATTTGGTTTGAATTTTTAAAATCCTCACATGTATTTACCCTCTGATAATATCAAGGTTTTTAACTTATTAGTCAAGACAAGGACAATACTAGAGATATGTGTATGTTCCTTTAGGATTTGATAATAACAACCAATAATTTATAGTAAACTAGTAAATTTCAAGTCTTTTGGTTGTTAACATGGATATATAAAATAATAATATTAGAAACCATTTCTTCAAAAATAATTCCTTCCACATTTTCCAAATTAAGAAAAAAATATATGTTCTATAAAGACTCCATAGTTCGTATTATTTTTTTCCAACACCAAATAAGGGTTTCAAATCTCATTGATCTTAGAAAAACAAGCTTTAGATCACAAATTTGTATCAAATACAACCAAAACCCATATTTATTCATGTAGGTGGTTTTTATAACCAACTAAAAGTATAAATACAGACCCATTTTACTATAAGTAAACCATATAAAACACATTTATTACAAAGAACTAATTTGTTTTGAATACTTAAGTAGAAATTTAATACTACATAGACATCATTACCTCAACTATTATTCACCATTATGATCTTGTGGGTGAGTGAGAACCCTCACCCCCATCCTCATAGGGTGATTCTAATCAGGTTAAGTGTTTTTTAAGGCCAAAATACTAACTCATGAAGCCACACACATCTATTCAAGGAAACACCTATTTTTCGGTAATAAACCTTGGCATACATATGAACTAGATCTATTCTTAACAAAAATAAACTAATGCTTAATTATACATTATAAATAAGAATCCAATTTGTAGTATCTATAATCATAAGTCTTAATTTATTATCCATGGTTTCATAAATTGTTGCTAGTACAACATTTTAAATATAAATTTATCAGGACAAAATTGTTAAAGAAACCCACAAAAATACCAAATCTAAATACTTAATTACTTTCCCAAGATGAAATAAGATAAAATTTGGGTTCTTTGTATAATGTTCCTCTTCATGCTTGACATCCTACCATTTATTCCACTATCAACATTATCAGTTAATGTTGTTTCTCTTCCTTTTCATTTCCTTTTATGCCTCTTTTTCACATTTTAATCTTTAAAAAAATCCTCTTGTTTCTACCCCATGCCTACATTTCTTTCAATATTTTTTTTCATGCACTCATAGTGGTTTTAAGACACATAATGGCATGAAATAACTTCTTAGAGTTAAAATTGAGCTTACCAAGTAAATTGGTTCTCTATGCCATCCAGGATTTCACTTAAGATAGACTTTCCATAAACCAAATTAAAAAAAATGTCTAATTATTTCCATCATTACCCTAATTCCACGAGCCTTTTCAAACCACAATAATTCACCTTTGACCAATTTTTACCTGATGACATTTTAATCATTTCAAAAAATTAAGCATCTTATATTCCACATCACTATTGATTAAACATACAACTAAAAAATTACAATGTATACTACAAGGGTCAAATGATACTTTGAAGTCTAATGACCTCAAAAAATGAGTCTTTTAGGCCTTTTTTTAAAACAATCTATTTACAAGCTAACAACCATTATTATTAAGTGTTAGGACTTGATAATAAATAATAAATATAAAATTAATAATGTAAGGTCATGCCTACAAGAATACATAGATTATGTGACCAACTTGTAATACATGACTACAAACCCATGCACAAAACTCAAAAAACCACCAAATGAATAAGAGATACTATGTGACATAACTGAAGAGAAAATACCATAAATTCAATTAGCCAAAAATGTAATTTAGTAAAGAAATTTCCAAAATAAGAATCCTAAAATAAGTAATACAAAATAAAAATAAGAAAGTGCATAACCATCAAAATTAAAAGCACATCACAACTAAACATGATACACAACTGATAAGTCATGAGTGTTTGACTATTATGATATCTTTCTTTTTGTTCCTATACATATTATGATTTACCACCCTCTCCCCTATGATGCTCCCCATCCTAATTTATTGAGAGGGATACACTGTAATGCATCCACCTCATTAAAAAAGGGTAGATATATAAGCTATATAAAAAGAAAATAACTAAAATATTAATAATGTAAACATATTAAATGAGTTATTTCTATTCAACACAACTATAATAGAGTCATTTATTTATTCAATTCAAAAAATCATAATGATGCTATAAAATCAAATATAAAATGCCAATATAATAATGAAAAATCATTAAATGATTCCCAATGTCTCCTGTAGGTACACCCTCTATCCTTCCTAAGGAATATTTGAATTTTGATATGTCTCCTACTATCTCTCCATATTTGTCCCCTCACACAATGAGGCAAGATGACATTCTTGCTACTAATAATTTGGAAAAGGTCACTTTCTATTACAAGGCATATACTGAATCTCTAAGTAACATGATAGACCATGGGAAGGTGGTGCAATTGATGATGGCCCTTAATGTTGGCTAAAAAAATGATCTCTTGAAAAAAACCCTAGACCATGCTCCTATATGTCTACGATCTAAGATAATTGATGGTATAATGGTGATGATTGAAATAGGTGGTGAATGGGTAGCAATAGTTGAAGCTATCCTAGTGATTATGCCCCTAATGATGATCCTATATAAGAATCCACAATAGAAAGTAGGGGAGGTGGCTAAGCTAGTCCATCAACCCTATTTTACTGAGGTGACCTCAAATAACAGATAGTGGGAAGCCATTAGTCCTAGTCAAATCTATTCCCACTATCTGCATTAAAGGATAAACGTTAATGGAAATCATAGAAAGATAAGGTGTACTCTTAAAAATAGTAATGATATGTCAGTTCTCTAATATTTGGCATTCCCTCCTATATTTACATGGTTAGATCTCAGAGAAGAGGAAGCCCCTTATAGAAGGTAATCTATGTATCTTCCATTACACCAAGGTTTTATTCATACTTGTTTCTAATATTTTAAATGATAATTTCTCTATTTTTTAGGATTTCATGTGGTCTCGGGATCAAAAAGTTATACTGTACAAGGCATGGTATCTAAATTTTGGCCCACTCAAGGAGACCTTTGATGTTTTTCTAGTGTGGGTTAGGCTCCCTCGTTTGCCTCTATAGTTATACACTAAATATTACTTCAAAGACATTAGTAACTCTTTCAGTGATTTTGTCTCAGTTGATTCAATCACTGAAGGTGATCACCATCTTACTTTTGCCTAGATGTTAGTTAATCTAAAAAAAATTGTAAACAGACTTGAGAGGATTGAGCTTAGGGTTCAAATAACCCATCTCTCAATTATGAGAGTTTGCCTTTTATTTTCCAAAACCACTTAAAAATAGGTTATTTGGTATCATTGTGCAACTCTACTAAGTGTAAAAAGGAAGTATCTTTGTTGAAATATGCTCTCTCAAAACACAACTTTATTGGTAGTAAATTTGACGAAAGTGACATTGAGAAGTAATAAGATACTATGAGTGAAGAGCTACACTTAGATACGAATCTTTTTGATCAAGTTATCTCTAGTATAGAGGACTTAGAGGTTGAAATATCCTTTTCAAGGGTAAAATATATGGTGTTTATATAATAAAAGAATAAAAATATAATCCTTATGAACAATTTTAAATCCTCATCCTTTTTTACCCAGATTCTATAAAAGACAAGGGAAAATAGACCAAAGTGAAATAAAAGAAAAAAGGTATAAGAGGCATGGTATATAATCCTGCTAGTATGTCTCTCCACTCAGGTGGATCCATGGAAAAAAATTTATTGGATAGAGGTTAAAGCCACAGTAGGTGATCTGCCATTGGAAGGTTACCCTAGGATTCCCTTGGTATAATTTTTATGGAATATCCCATGTTTCCTATGGGTAGGTCCCTTATATCTATTTATTTTTTGGAAAGGTTTCTAAGCACTAAAGGATGGAATTATCCTCTTCTCAGCTTAGGGTGGTTTAAATGATGCCCTAAAAGTCCCTTAACTTTGAAGGGCCTTTATTTTTTAGTGGTTATGTGGTTAACTAGTGGAGATAGATGTTATATAGAATATTATGTGCATGTTTCTTATTTTATGTCCATTTTGGTAGGATATTGTTTAGTTATTTGTTAGATGTTTACTCCCACATGGGTCATGAGTTTTAGCATCTCATTCAAGATTTAATTTTTTTTCTTTTGTATGAGGTTATAAGACCTCCCAAAACCTATATTTAACCTTATGAAATAAAAAATCCTGAATAATCATATACTAAAACAATAATACATAATTAACAAAAATTAGACATAATATTTCTAATTTTATCACACAACTCAAAAACTATAAGATTAATAGTTTAGTCATCTCTTAACAAAATCATCACTATTTGTAACTAGTTAGATATGATGTAATATCCTTCCCCCCAAAAAAATCATCCTGATGATGTTATTTAAAATAAAACATATGAAAATGTAAATTATTCAACAAAAATATCAAGCAAATAAGCGAGGAAACAATTTTTAATTTCTGAAAGATCCTTCCAAGTGGAACTACTTTCAAAATACTTGTTCCACTAGACATTGCATTGTGACACTTTAGTTTTCCCATTGGTTGTGGGATAATAGGTTGTACTAAAATTTAGTCAAGTTCCCAAGGTTTCATTTAAGATCTGCCTAGACCTAGAATTCATGCATCAATCTCTATGTGAAACATTTATTTTAGGAAAATGATGTAACCTATCAATTTATTATTTAAAACTTTTTCCCATGACTAGTGTATCATCCACTAAATTCCATTAAATAAAGTGTGCTACCTTGGTGATTTTTTCAACTACCACCAAAATCATATCATTTCTATTTATATACGTGGGCAACCCTTGGACAAAGTACCCAATGATGACTTTCCATTTACATTCTATAATTTCATGTGGGTATAACAATAAAATAGGATAAACATGATTTACGTTGACTTGTTAGAATTCTAGATATCTAGACATAAAATTGGCTATATCTCCTTTCATTCCTTTCCATAATTTCAATGGTTTTAATGCTACCATAAACTTGATCACTCATGGGATACCTACATATGAAGTGTTATGTAACTCCTTAAGTATAGTGAGTCTCAAAATTTATTTTTTTAATAGATACATTCTTTTAGTAAACCTTAGGATCCCATCATTATCCAACTAAAAGCCTTCATATCTATGAGCATGGGGATTGTTTGCTAAATCTCTCTTGACTTGATAATAAAATTCATCTTCTATTTAAAATTTAAAAACTTGATCTCAAAAATCACTTATGATAGTAGTTAATGCTAATGTGTAGCTTATATGGCTAAGAGCATCTACAACACTCTAATCTTTGCCTTTTATATATACGATATCAAAATCATAGTTAGATAAAAACTCTAACCAGCACCTTTGTCAAGTTTTTTTATTAGGTTGAGTGAAGATATACTTGAGCCCTAAATTATCCATCATAATCTCAATTGGTTTACCTAACAAATAATTTCCCCATACTTGCAAGGCATACACAATTATGACCAACTCAAAATTATGTGTAACATAATTAGCCTCATAAGTTTTTAATTTCCTTGAATATTAAGCTACTACTGAGCCCTCATACAACAAAACTCTACCTAAGTCATCCTTAGAAGCACTAGTTACCCCTAAAAAATGGATATTTGGATCTGAAATACAAATTTAATAATGTGCTACTTTTGATTGAAATTGAAATTTGATTACCATTTTTGTTGCCTTTATTTGATTACATCAACAATATATAGTCAAATAACATAACATAACTCTATATGCTTGAGATAATTATTAAATAAATCATAATATACTATTGACCATCTAAAAATTAATAAATAAATAAATAAAAATCCTAATAAAACTAAATTAGTCAGACCAATATTTGTAATTTATGCAAAACATAAATGAATAAGAATAGTAATAAAATATATAGACTATCAATCTACATTTGAAACATCAACCCAAATTACATGGTATATCAAATTCATGGACAAATATGTTTGGTGATACGTGGATAGACTATAGGTTTACTTTGATAAACATACTCAAAAAAACAAAGATGACAAGACTTCATGTAGACATTTTCGGTTTAGGTATTGAATGATGTTGACATCACAATTTGGTAGGAGATGACAATTCAAGGAGGACATGAAGCTATAAAACCACATGGAAATGTATAGAGAGATTGAAAATTAATGGTATATATAATTTTAGATTGCACATTGGTGTATATTTGAATGAAATAATCCCTATCTAGCAAAGAAAAATAACACAACATGATTGAATCTTTACAATATACCCATTGCTCAAACAAAGTTGATGTGATGTTAAATATAGTGTAAAAAATAAAATTTATTAAAGGTGCATTATTGTAGTGTTAATTTTCAATCTAGAAGAATATTTTTAAATAACACTTAGGCAATATGCTAATATTTTTATGACAAACTTTCATAAAAGTTTATATTTGTTATTATAATATATATTAAAAACTTTTAAATTGGTTGTACAAAGCACTGATATTTGAAAGGTGATCCCATTAGTAATGCCTTCGCAATGACTAATAACAAATATGTAAGGTTAAAATCACCTCCATGAGTAGTCATTACTCATCATTGTCATTCATTAATATATACCAACTTTTAACAATTTCGTTTTTAAATCATGACCCTTTTATGTAGATAGACATTTACTCTTTATAAGATGGACCTTTTAGAAGACTATTAAATAAATCTCAATCATCTAATTTTCATAAAACTTTATTGTCCATTTGTCCATCTATTGGTAATATTGATATTTTAATTTTAATTTTACTCCTTTACATGTCAATTATAACAGAAAATAAATTAAATTTGAACATAAACACATTTCTCTCAATAAAATATATCATAATAGTTAAAACTAATGCAACAATAATAATTCAACTAAATGATTTTTTTATTAGATATGGTAAAATGTGATGATTTTGAAGAGGTCCCATAACCAAGAAGAGGGTTTTAAAAATAGGTTTCATGACCTTTACAATAAAATAAAGAGAGTTTTAATAAGAGTAGGTCCCTCAACTTCTACAATGGAATAGAGTAGTGCACCCGAATGAAATTAAGAATGAGTACCAATATAACACCACACATTGACCCTAGAGGCCAGCTAACATGTGAAAAAAAATGAAAAAGCTTCATTGAAGCAACAAAATTACAATGATGAACCAACCAAATCGGGTCTTGCCTTAAGATCCCTTTAACAAAGCATTAGCATAGCCTCAACAGAAAGAAACTAACAGTAGACCAAGCAATCTTCAAAGGATTCAAATTAAGACAAACTTGATATTGGTCCACCCATCTATGAACCACTACTTACAACATCTCCCCGACCTACATAGAGTCTCAACAAGGTACCAAACTTGAAGCATATCCTCCAAATCAAAGACCGATCCAACTCCATGGAATTAGCAAGGTAACTCAACAACTTGTTAATGATTAAATTCCGGTTTACATAGCTCCAAACATTAGGGGACAAACTTTGAGGTGGGTCCACTTGGAATTATGCTTTGTGGAGTTTAGAGTCCCAATATATTTTGTGATAACTAGCTGGGTGATCCTCATCCACCCAAGAGAAGATCAATATAGATTTTACCATACCTATTAGGAACATGATAAATCACAAATAGAATGTTTTCAACATAAAATTTAGACAACATGAGACTCCCAAGGAGAAATCAAAATTTAAATCACAAATAGAATGTTTTCAACATAAAATCTAGACAACATGAGACTCCCAAGGAGAAATCTTGTATCTAACTAGAGTCTATAGGTCCCTCGTGGTTGTGTTGTTTTTCATTCTAGGAACAATATCCCCTTTGAGATACGATCTGAGAAACTAATCCTAGGCTAAGAAAGGGCCGACCTTCCAATGTTGCCTACATGGATCAATCAGACTAATTTAATCACTATCAAGAGGCATTTTTTTAAACATATCTTCCCTATTCCCCCCATGTCGAACCTCACCATCCACAAGAATAGCTAAGGGCCTCAGATCTATTCCCATAGGAAATCTAGGCCCATCTTACAAAGGGTAGGTAGAGAAACCCTTGTCACAAAGCTAGATTTTTCCTATATATTTCCCTTCACTGGAGTCATTGTTACTTGCACTGCAGTGCCACTTCTCTATTTTTATAAACTTTTTATTCAAATGAATAATCTATATAGCCATAATAATTATCATCAATTGCAGAAGAAAAATTATATTAGAACATGATAAGCATAAAATGGGTAACTTTATCCAAGGAATTGTAAACCAAGACCGTTAAATCATCAATATATTACTTCGCCAAAACCAAAATTTCATCTTTTTGTTTGATTTTTTTTAGGTCTACATGGAATACTTTCCTACAAACATTTCCTTAGATCACTAGTTTTCCATTTTCCCTTCAAATTTCTCTTTGACTGTACTTTGAATAATATGATATGTATGAAACTTTTATTACTTTCTATATACTCCAATAACTACTATGACAAGAGTAACTGACCTTTAATTTTATTTTTTAATTTTATTCAAAATGCCTTTGTCTAGAAAATATCCATTGTTACACTACAAAATATATATGATTGATGATAAAGTACCATCCCATACTCTTTCCATAGAACATGTTTGCAACTAGATGATTGAGCAAGCAGGTGATATTGAGGTTTTTGTGGTTGTTACTATCATAGGACTCCACAAATAGTTATTAAGGTTATTATCAGAATATTTATTAATTTCATTCGAGTTTTAAACCAATAAGTAGAATATTTTATGTTTTTCATGATGTTTGATGTCATCTAGGCACCAATTTATTGTGGATGAAGAACTTGATACACTTTCTGACTTACAGATCAATGAATCCTAGCTTTCTCACTATGTTGTTAGAGAATTTTTTTAGAACTTTAACATCCCCCAGATTATGCCAAAATGTATTCTTGGAATATTCCCTTGTTGATTATATGTTTTTCATGGATTGAAAGAGAATTTTAAAAAATGTATTCTCTACATTTACATGCCAAGGATGAAGAATGTTGCATCAACAAAGTTCAAATAGGAAGGTTGTTGCAAATATTGAGCAAAATTTTAATAGATCCAATTTGATGTTTTCTGAGAAGATATGAAGGTAATAAAAGTATGATGTAAAAACATAAATTGTCTTTTTGTGTTGAAGCAATTGTATTAGAAGCAGAGAATACCATTATGCAATTTTTTTTTCATGAAATAGAAATCATATGCTTTATTTCATTATATAGCTTATAAGTTTTAATATTTGTTATAAAAATAAAGTCTAACTCTATGAGGTCAAACTTATATCGTACTTTGTAACTTAACATGTTACATTTATAGAGTGCATAATAATATATAAAGTTTTGAAAAATAATCTCTAAATTTGAGTCCGAGTTTGAGAACATTTTTAATTTCTAATTTAATGAATGTTAACATTTAGATGATTGGCCAAAGCAAGCATGGGTTTTTACCTTCTAATCATTCTCCCTTAAATTATCTATCTATCTATCTATCTATCTATCTATCTATCTATCTCTCTCTCTCTCTCTCTCTCTCCATCTATCTGTCTGTCTGTCTGTCTGTCTATCTATCTATCTATTTGTCTATCTATTTATCTTCTTGTCTATCTATATTTCCATCTGTCTATCTATCTATCTATCTATCTATCTATCTATCTATCTATCTGTCTGTCTGTCTGTCTGTCTGTCTGTCTGTCTGTCTATCTATCTATCTATCTATCTATCTATCTATCTATCTATCTATCTATCTATCTATCTATCTATCTATCTATCTATCTATTTGTCTACCTATATATCTTCTTGTCTATCTATCTTTCCATCTGTCTATCCATCTATCTATCTATCCATCAATCCATCCATCCATCCATCCATATATCTATCTATCTATGTATATACCTACCTACCTATCTATCTGTCTGTCTGTCTATCTATCTATCTATCTTTCCATTTGTCTATCCATCCATCTATCTGTTTGTTTATTTGTCAGTCATTCAGTCTATCTATCTATTGAGGCATTTTGGAGTCAATTGGTGTATAGATACAACTAACAATATAAATGTGAGTTTGGTGTTCACATGACATTAAAATATACTATGAAAATTAAGATATCATGTTAGGATTTTTGTAGGATAATGGTTGGAAATTTGACTTAGATGAATGGATAGAGATAGTAATAAAATCAACATTTTGGAGATTAATATTGATAATGGTGGCTAAAAAAATCATTTAGTTATATTTTTTGGCAACACTTAACCATTATGTAAAGATTAAGGACCCAAACCCTAAATTTTCCAATATATGTGGTTGTTAACTTTGGAAACATGATGGCATAGAATGAGATATGGGAAATTGACAGTGTTTATCATTTGTGTGTCACTCAAGTCCATGTCACAACTACCTTTCTTTTCAGAGGGAAATAAATAAAATATTCCTAAACTCCATGGTATATTGCATGAACCACTATAGAATAAAACAATATTGCCAAATTATATAGTGGTGATAGTGATATACAAGAATATCACAAATGGAAATGTAAATGCATAAATGGGAACTCTTGTCCAACATACACCCATCAAGATAAACTAAAATAGATGATGTCAACATCCTTGGGATTTGTGACTTTGACCATAACCACAATTGGGATCATTTAAAAGTAATTATCAACCTACACATAACATGGAATAATTTATAGATTCTCAATGCATAGTAACCCAAATTCTAGATGGTGTGTGCTTAAGTGATTTATAGATAAATGAGTTGTGAGTAATAAAAAATTAGATTTCTTTAACACCATGCATAAAAATAACACAAGTTGCACCACTTGGGATTATTATTCAAGGAACAATAGGTACATGGAAATCATAATTGATTAGTAGCATTTAATATGGCCTAAATGGACTTGAAGGTTAAATTAGTTATCCCCTACTTTTCCACACTCCAATTATTGTCATAACATGTAATATAAATTAATCAAAAATATATTCAAGCTTTCACATTCCTATCTAAGAAATGAAGACACTTGAATGACAAGCATTAAAAAAATTCATAAATTAAATGAGACACATTTAATATGTGATCATTTATGAAATGAACTACATATGACAAAATTTTCTCAAAAATATATATACTCAATTGCATGAGGATTTTTCTCAACATAAGAAAAATATTTTGGTGGTTACTTAGTTATACTTATAGGGGACCTAGGATATCTTCCCACCTTAAATGACATACATGTATGTAGAGAAGTCATTTAGTCCCACAAATTGGTATATATTTGATATATTTGTAACATTTAAAACAAAGTTTATTCAACAAGGATGCACAACAAATCAATTACTATTCAATTTTTTTTAACCAACATCAGAAATACAAACCCACCAAAAGAAGATTGGAATATGCTCATGTCAAGAAAAATGAACTTCATGCCTCTATAAAAACAAGAAGATTTTAAAATCTAAACACATTTATATGCAATTAACAAACTAACAACAATATATACCGATGAAATGTTAAAAATCATTAAAAAATTCAAGTCCAATATGTAAATCAAAATAGATCAAATAACATGATAAAAAAATCTAACCACAATGATCATCAAATAGATCGAACCATGCTTATATGTAAAGGAACTTAAGATTATGTTGACATCCAATCTAGGTGAAAATAAGGTCAATTAATAGAGCCATTAGGGAAATTGTTCAGATTATCTATAGTCTAGATTCAAAACCATCTTCCTTACTGATGTATGTCATTGTTACATTTAAAAAAATATTGTTAGGTGGAGCTTCATTGATCTATCAAGAGTACACTCAATATATAACATGTATATCTCCCTTCCATTTATATTCGACCATTACATAAGAATGAAGGATAGTAAATATCTAAACCTAAGGAAATTAGGGGAAATAAGAATTTGTATAATACCTCTTCCACAATATTTACAATGAATGTAATATTTTTCAATAAACACAGAAAAGAGCATTTCATAAAATTTGATTGATTCATTACTATTGGTCCACCACTTCATACTCTTAATCATGTACTAAAAAAAATACAAAATGTTAAATAATTGACAAAGAAAACTATTTGAAGAATTGAACACCATAGTGTAACCTATAGCTTATGTTAGTTATTTACATTTAGGTACTAGATTTTATCTTGTAGCTTATGTTCATCCATGTTGAAAATATATTAACATCTAGTGCAATTAAATCATGTTGAACAACATATGAAAATGCCAAAATCGGACCCCTAGAAGAAAGGGCAAGAAAATAAATAACATGTAAGTGGTGAAATATTTCAACATGCACTATCTGAGTATGGTAAATGGTGATAACATATTATTTTAGGTGATACCATATGCCAAGGGACCCATATTTTACACCAAACCCAAATTCATAGTTGTGGATGGATTTACATGACCTGTATTACCCTTTGCAAAGGGGTTAATAGCCTTTTAAGGTGAAAACATCTTTGATTTGTCATTTTCTATTGATGAGGATGGATAAGGATGAAATGGGATTTGATTTGATTGAAATAGGACCCCAAATCTAATGTGTGCCTCAAATCTATGATTCAATATTGCTAATGTGTAGACAATATATTGAAATCCTTTAATTTAACTTGTTACTTCCATTCATTTATATTAGCAACATATTAACACATGAAAACTAAAAATTACATCCCTTATATCATTCTTACACTATCAAAGCAACTGGTAGTTATTAATTTGTTAAAATAATTAATCTTGTCAAATTTATTATATGTAATATATGCCATTACAAAAACTAAGAAATTTTGGTTTTAAAAGAAAACATAATGTCACCAAGATGCTTGTAAATCATATTTTATAAATTTGCCCAAATTTTCTAGCCTCAAAGATTACTAAAGAATGACATTAACAACTCCTCTTGGAGGGTTGATCTATAGTCTTCGTAGATCAATTTTCACTCAATGTTCAAAATTATGGAAGGTGGAAAAAATAACCATTTACTTTGCTCTTATGTTGATTTCAAGATTGACCATTTACTTTCCTCTTCTATTGATTGGATGTTTTATTTCACCTTGCCTTCATACTTAATGTATTCTAGTGCAAAACAATTCAATGTCTTCTACAATATCCTTTTCCTCTATTACACCTGCTCAACTTATTGATCAAATTTTTAATACTAAGGAGGATCCTCCTGAATTTTATCTACAATAATTAGTTTCAAAATTTGAGAGTATCCTTTACTACAAACACCACCATGTATAAATACCATCCATTTTATATGATTTGTATTTATTAGGTTTGAGGTTTATTATTTTATTTATCAACAATATCATACAAGGATTCATTAAATATTTGCATTGCAGGTGAAAAGAAGCCACACCTAAGAGAAGGTAGGTGGCATGCCTTCCACATAAAACTCCTATGAATTCACCAAAAGTGTGTATTAAAATTTCAAAATAATTATGAGTTAAATACATTTTATAGGGTATCAGTTTCCCCTGAGAATATTGTATATCTTTGAATTTTTTTTCATCTTCTTTATTATTAAAGAGTTTGAGAGTCAAAGATTTTGTAGACCAATGTGTAAAGTAAAATTGTATTCATGTGATTTCTATGTAATATTAAATATATTGGAAAGCTCTATAAATTAACTGTTAGAGTCCTTAATATACCATCAATTTTTTTAATCTCAATGTTACCAATCCTTTTGGTCTTACAATTAATATTATTTTCTAAAAGAATAAAAGTTCAACCAAGGGTTTGGTAAGAAGAAAACCAACTCCTATGCAGTCACATGTGATGTGTAGCACCTAAATCCAATAACCATTCATGATGATAAGAGGAAAATTTACAAATAGATATAACTTCATCACTTAGACCTTCACTTATTTCTACTTGATTTGCTTCCTTGGTGGATTCTTCCTTCTTTTCACCTTCTTTACTCTTCCAAAAATCTTTCTTAAAATGTGATTTATCGAAGTGATATAAATTTGACTTACTCTTCTTATATTTTGTATTAGATCTAGATATGTCTCTAGTATTTTCTCCTTTTTATTTAGAACTTCCCCTAGAAACCATAACCTTAGGTGTAGAAGTCTCTAAACTAGATTTTCTCCTCATCTCCTCAGTAAACAATGCTCCCATAGAAGAATCATAATCAAGATCATTAAAATTTATGAAACTAATAGAAGCTACTATATAATCCTAAGAATTTTTTAAAGTACATAACAAGGTGATTTCCTTGTCTTAATTATCCACTTTCATACCAATACTAGTTAACTAGTGTAACATAGTATTGAAAATATTTAAATGATCAATAATTTTCATACATTATTTCATTATTAATTTATACAATTTCCTCTTCATGTAAATAGGTTTTTTCATGAATTTCATCATAAAAAGCCTTCTAATCTAGTCCATAATCTTGTTGCACTCTTTTCTCCATCTATTTTAAAACAACCTCATCTATTAAACATAGTTATACTATACTAAGAGATTTTGTACCTAGCTCTTTGCAGTCATCATCATTCATCATCACAGGTTTATTTTCATTTCTATCTAGGGATTTTTGCATCCCTTATTACACCAACACATCATGTGCTTTGATTTTCTATAACTCAAAGTTGTTATTACCGTTAAACTTCTCCACATTAGACTTTGCATTCAAAAATTTTGCCATTTGATGCTACAAAAAATAACACCAAATCTAAAACATAATTGCTACAAAATAAGAGTAACCTCATTTTGATATCACTTGTTATGAAACCATGCACTCTAAAACTATGTAAAAATAATAGATTTCAATAACAAATATAATTAAATAGATAAAATACCCAACATGCATTAGACAAACATAAAATTTATGTGGTAAAACCTTAACAAAGCTAAGGAAACATTCTCGAAGCATAAAATCATGGAGGAAAAACCCTATCTCTAGAAAGATTAATTCCATCAAATTCTATTTTTAAGAAGGAAATTCCTAATGGCATTTTTTCATTTTATGTTTCATTAACTTTACTAAGGTTTTGACATGTAAATCATGTGTCTTATCTCATGCATGTTAGATATTTTATCCATTTAATTATCTATGTTATTACATTATGTTATTTTTACTTATATGCAGAATGCAAAGCTTCTTAACATAAATACCAAAAAAACATATAAAATTTGAAAGGTATGAGAAATTTTCATTAGGTAGGGGTGGGTTTCTTATTGGTGGTTTCAATTTTAGAAAATATAAAAATGAGTGATGCATGAGGATTCTAAAGTCTATGAATTATTTGGAAAAAGTAATCATGCAACTTTAGTCTCTTCCTCATTTAAACAATGATATGTAATGCAAAATGAAAAGAGGAAATCTTGAGAGGTAGAAAGTGTATTCAAATCCTTGAATCTTGTAATTTTTTGGTTTGTTTTATATTATTTATTTTGGTAGGCCATTTTGGTTACAATATTTAAATTTTTCTTTAGATAATGTTTTCTTAGATTCCCCATTTTTAATGTATGTTAAATTTGGTATAAGGGTTGTTAAAAACTTCAAATGATTGCACATGCCATTAAAAGTCTTAGTAGGGATGTGTATGACATGTGCAAGATGCTTAGTTTAAAAATCAATGCCTTTACTTTAGAATATGTTCACAGGAATTTGGTATCCATTTGTAGGTAACTTATCCATTCATTTTCTATTGGTATATCTAAATTTTCCTACCCACACTTAATGATTTTAGATTTTTCAACACAATATATTTAAAATATATCTTTTCATTAAATGAGTATATCCTCTTATAATCAAAAGGATTTAGATTTTATGAAAGCCTTTTTTAAATAATAAAAAAAAAAGTGTATTCACTTGTAGATGAAGCAAATAATCCTCTACAAATTGGAATATTTAATATTAGAATTTGTAACTCTCTAGAAAAAGGAAGAAATAAGAATAATTATATATACATATAATAATTTCATTTTTATAGAGTAAGAGAGGATAACAAAGTAATTGTTATGCTACAATAATTTCATCAATATTTTTTATTTGTATATATTATTATCTTGTGTATGTGTGTATTTTATTTCAATTCAATCATATTTATGATTTTATTTTCTTATTGCACACAACCTCTTGAGTTTCACTTTCTATAAAATAAGCATCAAAGATTTGGTGTGGCATTTAAATACTTAGTTCAGTCATGTCAAGTGTAAATGAAAATAACTGGTCCCAACCTCAAATCACTATTTTTAATGGAAAAGATATGATTTATAGAGTATCAAGATGAAGACACTCTTTTGATGTCAATATGTGTAGGATTTGGTTGAATAGGTTTCCAAAACCAGCAAAATAGGCAGTATTTGATGCATTTTCATAAGTAGAGAAATACATGTTGAAAGAAAATTAGAAAAAGGATTCAAAGGCCTTGTTGTTCATACAATAAGCCATGGACTAATCCATGTTCCCAAGTGTTACAATAATAGTTAAATATAAACAATCATGTGATATCCTACATATAATATATAAATGTACTAATAAGGATAAAAGAGATAAGTTGTAAATGCTTAGTAGATATTTTTAAAATCTACATATGAAGGATAGAGATTCAATGCATGCTTATTTTACCCATGAAATGGGAGTAGTAAATGAATTGAAGTCTCAGAGAGAGAGACTAGAGGATCAAAGGGTTGTATAAGAATCCTCAAAATTATACTTTCTAGGTTTAATTTTATAGTAGTTTAAATTGATGAGTCAAAAAACTTAACACAATTGTCTATTGATAAGTTCGTTAGAACTATACAAACCCATGAGCCAAGGTTAAATAGAATAGCTAGTTTTCCACTTGAACATAAATTTAGAGCACAAGTTTCAATTTAAAACAACACATGAAGAGGAAGATAAAATTTTATTAGTGGTAAAGTAAGATGTTTTCCCATAGGAAGAAGAACAAGCACATTTCATAATGTTGGAAGGTCATTTCTAAACACATATTTCTATATTACAAGTTGAAGAGGCAAGTGAGGTACCCACAATCACTCTCATGGATAAAGGTATGATATATCCCATTTTCAATGTTTTTAATGTAAAAAAATGGAGATTATGTAAATGAGTGTAGGAAGAAACAATTTGATGAGTAGACAAAATGTAATCTTTTTCTAGAAAAAATAAAATTGAAAATGAAAACAATTTAATATTTATTATTTGAAATGTTGTTAAAGAGAGAATAAAAGGGGTATGGTTATTGGAAAATGGATGTGGTAGTTATATTATTGTATGTAAAGGCTTATTTACAAACATGGGTGCATTTATAAAACCATAAGTGAAAATGGAAAGTGATAATATTTTTTTTGTTATTGAAAATTGGAGCATAAAAATTAAAATTAAGTAATGTGAAAATAAACACATCCCATATGTGTATTGTGTTCTTGAAATAAAACATAATATGAGAATATATAAAATAATAAAAAATAGATATATGGTTCATTTTGAACATGGACCATGTGTGATTTTGGGAATAAATCAAAGCAATAACCTCATTGTAAAAGATGAAATGAAAAAAAATACAAGGATTCCCCTAAAAATTTGAAATGCACTGTCCGGTTCAAATGCTAAAATTATCACTCAAGAGACACCTATAAATGAATCAAAATAGCTTTAGTTACATTCAAATTTCTCATACAAGATTAGTTTTGGCTTTGACATTTGAGGTTCAGACACTTAATTTTCAATGGTTTGAACTTTTAAAGACTGTATTATAGAGAAGAAGCATAAATAATCATTTCATCTTAGTAAGTCATATAAAACTAAGGCTCCTCTTTAGATTGTTCATCAAAATATATGTATAAACATACAAACACATTTGATTTGGATACAATCTATATTTCTTAAAATTCATAGATGATTTATTTTAAATAGAAGATGTGTCAAATGAGTTTCTAAATTTTGGCAAGACACATGGATTAAAAAAACTAGATATACACCACAACAAAATGGTGTCATAAAAGCAAGAGTAGAAAAAACATGTACATGGCTTGGATTATGTTGAAATCCAAAAATTTATCAACTAAATGTTGGGTAGAAGTTGTAGCTTGTGTAGTTTATTTTTTTAACTGATGCCCCAGAAAGTGTAAAATATGGAGTACCTAGAGAAGCATGGATTTTGAATAATCATAGTGTTTTTAAGTTGATGAGTTTTTGGTTTTACAATATATGCTCATGTGTGAGATGAAATAAATAATAAATTATATGATAATGGAGAAAGATGTATTTTTATGTGATATAGTAAGAAGATGAAAGCCTAGAATTTGTATTAATATAATCATAAAACAATTTATAATCAAAAAAAATATTGAGTTATAAAAAAATTCATGGGATGGGAGTATTAAAAATTAATAAACTATTGAAACAATGACACCTTTAAAGGAAGTGGACTCATCGAATGGAAATGTGGCTCAAAAAGGTGTTGTTGACACATAATTTAAGAAACAATCTAGTGTTACCAATTATCACCTCAACAACACCTCTCACAACATCCACACTATCATCTACAAGATATTATTCTAGTAAAGGTGTAGGGCATAAAATCATTCCAATTCCTTTAAATTATTTATCAAAAAACTCAAGGCGATCAAAATGTTAACTTAAAATTTCGGTGAAAGACATGAAAGAAGAAATTAATGCCATAGACAAAAAAACATACTTTTGATCTTGCAAATATTCTATAAGGAAAACATATGATTAGTGGGAAGTTGTTTTTTTTTTAATTTTATATTGTTTTCATAAGATGATCCTTTTTTAAAGAAACAATTGAAAACAAAAATTGGGTGGAATCCATCGAATAATAAATTGATTCATAAATAAAAATCATCGCTAGAATAAGATGTAAATATTATAGAAGGAAAAGATATGATTAGTGTGAACAACCACCTGGAATCAATTATATGAGACTTTTAATCCAGTATCTAGAATAAACACTATAATAACTTTCTTAGTAATAACAACTCAAAACAAATAAAAATAAATTATCCAATGGATGTAAAATTAATATTTTTGAATGAAATATTAGAATAAGTTTGTGTGTCAACGATAGTTTATACATTGAAAAAATATTTGTATTGACTCAAGCAAACTCCAAGTGCAAATAATAAATCGACACTATATATGAAGATGAATACATTCAAGGTCAAATTTTGATTGTCATGTTGATGACTTGATGTTTAAAAAAAAAAAAATTTCAATGAAAAAATAATTTGAAATAACTAGTTCTAAGATTGATGAGGTATTTTCTTGGCATTAAAGTAACAGAAAACAATGGGAATTTTATTTTTTAGTCACATATGCAATTGATATTTTGAAGACATTTTGAATCATGAATTGCAATCTAACATCGATACGATATTAAAATAGACAAAATAAAATAAGGGATTCAATGTATATCCAACATTATACAAAAGACTTGTTGGCAATCTAACATACATAAAAATAATAAGCTTTGACATGATGTATGGAGTAAGACTAATTTCAAAGTTCATGTTATTAACAAATGATTCTCATTAGAAAGGTTTTGGTAAAATAATATTAAGATATATTAGTGGAACAAAAAATCATTGCATTTTATATTCAACATCAAATGACTTTAATTTGACATGATACACTGATAATCACTAGTCTGTGTTGATTTTGGCCAAAAATGAAGCATGAACAAGAAAAAACAAAAAAAAATCAATCACATCGACCTATAATATAATTTTATTAGAAATTTAGTATTGTAATATTTTATTGGTTTTTGAGTGTAAGAGAGAAAAAACACTATTATACTATAACATTTATATAAAATTTTAATGAAACATTCCCTTATAACACCAATAACTACATAATATTTGATTTCATATTTTTTTTACAACTCTATAAAATAACAACATTATATTTAATTTCATATTTTTTTAACTACTCAAAATAGAGTAGTGAAGCTAATAAGCCAATCATAAGTCAACCATAAGAGTGATTGACCTTTCTAATGTTAGTCTCCTTCAATCAATCACATCGACATATATCAATTTTTAATGAAACATTCCTTTATAACACCAATAACTACATAATATTTAATTTCATATTTTTTCTTACAACTCTTTAGAATAACAACATTATATTTAATTTCATATTTTTTTAACTACTCAAAATAGAGTAGTGAAGCTGATAAGCCAATCATATGTCAACTGTAAGAGTGGTTTACCTTTCTAATGTTAATCTCTTTCAATCAAAACCTGAAAAGTAATATAAATCATTTAATTTTTTTAATTAGAAGATAAATAATTATTTTAAAATATAAAATAAAACATAATCATTTGTAAATTGATAAATTAATAATAACTAAAAATAATACATTCTAAAATTATTCTCATTCACAATATAATCATTTGTAAAATAATAATTTAAAAAATATATATTATCTAATATTTATTAATAAATAAAAACAATATACTCTAAAATTACTATCTTTCACATTGTAAATCACATTTGGAAGAAGATAAATAATTATTTTAAAAATATGAAATAAAATATAACTATTTATTAAATAATAATTAAATTAGTTAATATTTATTTATAAATAAAAATAATAATTATCACAAAAATATATAAATATTTGATTATGTAATTAAGATTATGTTATTATTTTTCAATTCATAATTTTATTTAATAGTTTGAAGACAATAAATGATTATTTAAAATATGAAATGAAATACTACTATTTGTCAAATAATAAATTAAGAAAAATGAAACTATGTAATATTTATTAATAAATAAAAATAATACATTTTAAAGTTGCTCTCATTCACAATGTAAATTATATTAAAAAGTAAATAATTATTTAAAAATATGAAATAAAACACAATTATTTCTAAAATAATAAATTGATAATAATTAAATTATTTAATATTTAATATAAACATAAATAATTATTTAAAAATATGAAATAAAACACAATTATTTAAAAAAAAAAAATTGATAATAATTAAATTATTTAATATTTATTAATATATAAAAATAATATCATTAAAAAATACATAAATATTGGGTTATGTAATTAAGATCATGTTATTATTTTTTTATGTTTAATTTAATTTTATGTTTTTTCTTTTAAATAAGCAGTTTTTTTTTTTCTATAACTATTTTTTTAAAATAATTTATTAAAATTTTTAATAACTTTTTTTATTTGTTTATAAAAAAAAAATTACTATTTTTCCTTTTGTTTAATATTCTTTTTTAATTTTTGAATGTATATATTTTAATAAAACATTATACTATTTATTTTAATAGTAATTTTTGATTAAAAATAATAATTATTATTATTTATAAAAAACAAAAAATAAATATAAAATAAAACCAAATGCAGACTCCAACTTCCCAATTCCATGTAAAATTATTTTCAAAAATTGAAAATAAAATATATTGATGTTTTTGTCCTCTGGCATCAATTGAGGAACGTGGAATTTAATAATTAAGAAAATCCAAATGAAATGAATGATTATTTTAAAGATATTAAGCAGTGAAAAATTTCTCGCTAACGTATTAAATATAATATTACCCTTTCAATCTTTACCAATGGAAGAACTGATATTATTTTTTTAAATTTTAAAATGATAAAATATTTAATATTAAAAATGAATCAAAATAATATAAAATTAATAATAATTACAATTAAAATAATTTAAATTTTAAGATGTTAAATATTTGATATTAAAAATATATAAAATTATTAATAATTAAAATTAAAATATAAAAATTATAAATAAATATTTTACATTTGGATAATATAATTATAAAAAAATTGATATTTTCATAATTTATGAAATAATAATCAATTTTCTAAAAAAACTTATGAGAAAAAATTAATTTTATATAATTTTTTTGATTATTAATATAATTATTTTCTCAAAATTAGAAACTTAATTTATCTTAAAACTTATATATATATATATATTCTTAAAAACTAAAATATAGATTTAATAAACTAAAAAGATTAATATATTTATTTAAATATTAGAGTAAAATAATTATTTAAAAATATAAGATAAAACATAATTATTTTATAAAATATTAAACTAATAATTAAATTATTCAATATTAATTAATAAAATATAAAATTAATTTATAAAATAAAATCAAATGTATACCTTTCTTTCCAATTCCATCCATTCCTCCAATACAAAGAGAGATTATTTTGATGCAGCCAAGCCCTTAAAATATTTTTAAGCAACCACTGGTTTTATTTTAATGTCTGTTTTTTTGTCCGTCGTAATTAATGAATGTGGGATTTTATTTTTCTTTTATCAAATTGAAACTACATGAATCCGATCCTTCATCAAAGACCAAGTATATCGAAATGCACATGCATTTCATTAGAGAGCTCATCCATATAAAAGTCATTGATCTCCACTACAACCAGACAACAAAATAAAATTGATCTTCACTGAGAGCAATTATCTTCACTGAGAGCAATTATCTTTATTTAATAACTGCGTGGAAAAAAGCCTCGTAACCAGATAACCTAACCATCTAATTATAGAAAGAAACAAAATTTAAATATTAATATAACAGAAATGCTAATTAGGTCTAAACATTGATACGGTAGAAATGCTCCAACAAATGTTCTACTTTTACCCGGAGCCCTCTCTAAGTCTATAAAGTAGTTGGGTTTGTTGGGTGTTCCTTTATAAAGGAAGAATTTAAATATGTTTTAAATATATAACATATATATTTTCTTTGTTTAAAAAATATTTTTAATATTTAAATAATTATAAATATTTTTTTTATTTAATTTTTTTGGGATATGTCCAAAGAAGTTTGGGTACGTATAAATTATAAATTTTAAAATCTTTTGTATTTTTATAGTTTGTAAGATTTTTGAAAAGTTCTTAGTTAATAATTTGTGTATCTAAAAATTTAAAATATTTTGTAGTATTTCATTATTTGATATAATGAAATATTTATCTTTATATAAGATGTAATTTAATTAAATTAATTAAGATTAAATTAAATAAATAAAAATATATTGAATAAATTATAAATCTCTATAATAATTTTATTTATTAAATATAAAGGTTAAGAATACTTAACATTTTTAATAAGTAATCATAAAATTTTAAAAATTAATAAAATAATTAAGATATTTTAATTTTTTATTTCTTCTCTCTAATTATTCTGCCGCACTAATATACTTAGAGAATTGACTTTTAAAAACACTAATTATATTTATAATAAATAACGACTTAAAAGAAAACAAAATGCCATTTAATGGCTTGTGTTATGCATGGTAAATGGTATGTGGAAACTTTTTTACTAAAAAAAAATGAATTTAAGTGTAAAATTGTATTAATCAATGCAAAAGCAGTTATGTTACGAAGGTTTCAGAAAATAAGGTAATATTTTATTAATCAGTTAAATTTATATACAATTTTTTAATCATTAAAAAAATAATATAAAACGAATTAATCATACTTCATAATATTATTTTTATGATTTTAATCAATACAACGTTTTATTAATAAATATTTTTTTTTTTCTATTTCTTTGAGCTTCACCTAGCCTTCCATTAAGAATATTCTAAAATCTTTTAACTATATATTTTCGATGTAAATATTTTAGTTTCTCATTTACACAATTCATAATGGAATTGCAAAAAAAAAAAAAAAAAAATGTGTTAGGTTAATATAAATATTCATAAAATTTAATTATTTAGAAGACATAAATTTAGTAATTTAATGTAGTGAACAATAAATGTTTATTTTTAGTATATTTTTATTGTGAACGTGTTTACATTAATAGGTGTTTATTTATTGAATCAATCTCTCTGATATTTAATTGATTTACAATTGCTATTTGAAGTTGAAGGATGAATTCAATCATATTGTTTTACAATCCACATGTGGCATAGGCTCATGAACCCATATTATAGAGCCCAAGGGTTACCGATGAAAGTGAATTGGCCTACTTGCACCGAGGTGGTAGATACGTAAGGATGATAGGTAAAAAAAATTGGAAATGACATTTATTATGATTTTATATCAGTGCCAAGACTACTCAACTTTTTTTTTGATAACAAAACATTCACTTAGTTTATTTAGTGTGATATTTGTACATGCATAGAGAAGAATTAGGCATTCAATTGCTATAAATGAGTTAAGATCGAATATGCTTCTCTGCATAAATGTAACAAGATTATTTTTTATGTCTAGTTTTTATTATTGACATATATATATATATATATATATATATATATATATATATATATATATATATATATATATATATATATATATATATCCAAGATAAGACTAAAGCAATCAAGCCTAGAAGATTCAAAAAGAAAACCACAAACTAATAGTGAAAGAAACATCCCAACTGAGTCCCTAAGTGCAAGAATGAATCACCAGCATGTAACAACTAAGGAAAGCAGGAAATGTCCACCACCACAAGATTGGATCACCAAATTTTAGATTGTCCTCCAAACAAAACTCCAAGATCACTACTCCATAAACTTCAACTACATATGAACCCAAGATTGTGACTATGGCTTCTCAAATCATCTCAAACTAAAATGATCCAAGAGTCCAATATAGGAAGTAAAACCTAAGACTGCAAAAAACTCTCAAAAATCCAGATCACTGATTTCTTCAACATCAATATGATCAACATTTAAGCTAAAATAGTGAAATTATGACCACTCTTTTGACACACTTAGTTCAATACCTATTACAAAGCCTTTTGACCAACTTCCTTCGCTTTTCATGTGAACGACTCATTTCTTTTGTAACCCAGACAACTTCAAAATGTTTCTATCTAGATTGCTCAATATCATAAGATCATTCTTAGATTGATGAAAAAATTCAAATTATCAGGTGTACCCCTTAGGATAATAGTGCACCTTGTTATTTCCCAAAAATTATTAGCATAATGTCAATATTCTTTAGGAAGAAGGTGATGAGCTCAAAATTTACCCAATCAATCCATAAGAGTGTTAGTCCTATGATAGCTATGGGAAAAAGAAATATCTTAAATAAATGACATGGAGGATATCTTGAATAATAAAACTAAGCTTCCACTCACAAGATCTTCCCTATTTCACCATGTTGATAATCAAGAGAGAATCACATACTAATTTTTTTTAATTAAAATTATAATAAATAAATGTTATCAAACATATGAGAAGAGCTAGTGATTTTGTTAAATTTTTTGAATACCATGGAATGTTGAAGGCATAGTAAGATAAAACTTCTCCCAAATTATCTTTGAATATGCCTCCATCTTGAATAATATATGTGTTACATTTGGATTATGCATTAAAATTTAACTTGACATAATTTTCACTCATTAGATTCGAAGAATCCATTAACCTTGTATGGATTTGAGGATGGAGGTTGAAGTTATTTTTTAATAAATTTCATTTTAACAAAATATGACCTTCATCTCCATATATTTAATTTTTTATAGGTATAAATTTATCCTTAAAAACATCTGAAATGAGCACTTAAATTTTAAGAGTAGGTATTTAT
Source organism: Torreya grandis (assembly GCA_037957365.1). Taxonomy (NCBI): domain Eukaryota; kingdom Viridiplantae; phylum Streptophyta; class Pinopsida; order Cupressales; family Taxaceae; genus Torreya; species Torreya grandis. The sequence continues at coordinate 141,729 of JARHVA010005269.1, read as the reverse complement.
TTAAATAAGGACATATTATTTAAGACTATTGTTTCTTTATTTGGTAGTTATAAACTCCAAATGATCAAAGATGTGGCCATATGCCAAATACAACTAACTTTTGAGCCCATCCTTCTTTCATCTAGCTAATCAAAAGCTTATGAATAGAAATTGCTACAATTGATAGTCTATTCATTTTATTAAATAACCGAGACCAAGTTCTCTATGCAAAATTATAATGAAGAGGATGAGGTTTGGTGTTTCAAAATTATCTTTACATAAGATGTACTAAGAGGGCCCTACAAAACTAATCGTTTGAAGTTTGCCTCCTAAAAATATTTTTATTTTAAAGACAAATCACATATTAACATTGAATATAATTATACTCTGAGACCAGTATGTATTTTTTGATAGGTATTTTATTTAATTAGGTTTGTGGAGAAAATTATTTGGTGTGATGGTCATTAGTAACATATATTTTTTTCTTGTTATTGTGGATTTAAATTGTCGTATAGTTTTGAAAGATTAATGTGCATAGATAATAGTTTGGGATTGTGGTCATTGTCAGTTTAGTATTTTGTTTTTTTTCGTAGGGTTCATGGCATAAATTATCTATTTATAGTTTTCTTTGGCATTATTGAAAAATGTTTCAATTTATGAGGATGAGAGGCATAAACCTAAAAATGATGGTTGGTTATGATATGTTCTTTTGGTCATTGGTAATGCAACATATTTTATTATTTAAGATGAGTGTGGAGATTCAAAAGGGATGAAACACTATCTAAAAGCCTTATTTGATCTCCACTATCATCTTAAATAATAAAAAAAACATTTTAAGATTTATGGTTCTTTTTAAGATTTATGCTAGAATAGGTTCAGTATTTGAAATGTTGTCTATTTTTGATAGTTGGTCAAATATAGACAAGACATTGGGCATACAACTAAATCATGAGGTGAGTATGGTGAGAATATATTTTTAGTTTTTATGGTGAAACTCACATCAATTTTTTAAAATTAAGGTTTGTGACATAAAATATATAAAGATTATTGTCTCTATCCTTGTAGTGGAGAGTTTTAGTTTACAATTATAAAGGAATCCATAAACATCGTACAACTTATAGTTATGATTTTTTGGTTGATTATTTGTAATAAAGTATTCTCATTTACTTAATATGACATTCAAGATTGAATAGATGTTTTACATAGTTTCATGGATTTTATTTGTGTAATTTTTATAGGTTGACATGCAAATACTAGATTTTAGGTATTTAAACAACTTTTCATGTTGATGTGGATTTGAAATTTTGTGTAGTTCTTATAGTTAAACATGCATAAACTATAGTGTGGAAATATAACTATTTTTATGTCAATTTTTAAAATAAATTAAACAAAGGAATAAATTTGTATATAGTTTTCTCTTGCATTGTGGTAGAAAAGATTACAAATATTCTAAGCTATACATGTCAATTTATGAAAAAAACCATTTTCAATTTTCAATCTCATCGTAACCATTCAAGATCATTGTATTGTCAATAACAAACCAAAAACAATCATAACCAAAAATATTTAAAATATAAAAACCCTTTATTGTGGCACTAAATAACTAAAAAAAAAATTTCACCTTAACAAAAAAATGGATCTATATTTTTTTTGGTCATCGTTATGAATAGAAAAAATACCTAGCAACATGTAGATTCTCATACTTTAGTATATACACATAAATATATATATAAAGATCGAAAAGGATTTTTTTTGGGGTAATATAGTTTGCTTTTCTCCACTTTTTGAAAAAATATTTTAAATGTATTCTTGGTCATGGTTTTATTTTTATTAAAACCTTGTCTTATGTTTTTCATATTCATTTTTATTATGGGTTTCATTTGGCTTTTAAGTGTTATTTGTTTGGTCTTTTTGTTATACAAAATTAGAAGTTTATTGTGTAGATATTTATCTTATGTGTTTGATGGATATATCATTTTTGTTGTTAGCAATGATCTCATTTTTTGTTTTTGGTTCTTGATTTTATTGTTGTTAAATTATTTTTTATAATTAGATGTTTCTTAGGGTTGCATAGTAGGGGCAGGAATCTGTTGGTGGGGATGTGTTGGCTCCTTGAAAATTATGTGTCGTATATGTAATAGATATTAGTAATTAAATATTTTTAATAATAATAAAAAGAATTTATATTAATAAATTTATATTGGAATATTCATTTATTACATTTAATGGTATTATATTAATTTTATTGGAAATTATTGTGTATGTAAAGATGAAGAGTTTAATTTAATGTGGTAATAATCCAAACTAATTCTACCATTAATAACATCATGAAATTTAATATAATATATATAAACTCATCTTCTGTGATAACTAGTTTAATGATTAATTTTAATAAGTCAATATAAATAAGTTACATATTGATCATGTAACCATTATGAGTTAACATTTAATACCTATGTGTGAATGTGTAGAGTTTTGTTTTTAAATGATTTTAATATTCTTAAACCAATATATATTTTTGTCTTATATATATGTAAAAACATATTAGGTCATGATTTTTTAATTTATAATGCCATGTTACATGACTATAATGTGTTCAAAGTTAACATTAAATCAAGGTAATAACTTTATTTTAAATAAAATAATTAATTTTTTTTTATAAATATACATATGTCATTTTTTTGAGGCTATGGAAAAATATGTTGTGTTTAAAATATCACACAATATTTTTATATCTTGATTCTTACATATTAAAAAGTTGAGAATGTAGTCTTGTGAGATAAATTAATTTATAATCAATATCTTTGTATGAATGCAATGAGCATTTTTTTTTAAATTTTATTATTAAATTAAGTTATTTAATAGTGATGAAAAATGTAATTTTATTATTGATTATATTTAACCCACCATTAGTTTGGATTAATAATCCATTAACCAGACCTTTTCATCCTTACATAAATATTAAGAATGTAAGTATTTGTAAAAGAGTTAATATTTATATAAATTTTTACTTTTATTATAGGGTAAACTTATTTAATTCATAGAATGAAGATAAACAATGCTTGATTTATAAGTGGGTTGGTTTGATTTGTTTTGGAATTAGGGTTGAGATTCACCATACAACCAATAACTATATTATTGCAAATATCATTTTTTTGTGCATGATTATATAAATATAATAGTGTTGATGAATGGGTAGAATAAGGCTCATAGCTGAAAAAATAATTTTAATAAAATGAAATGCTTCCATTAACTATTTTAAACCATTTTAATTTAATCAATAAATAATTTAATTCATTTTATTGTGATGTTATTTTTTTTTATTTTTTTTAAGATTTGAAATTGAATGTATAAAATTTTATGGAGCTAACTACTATAATTATATTTCACAATCTTATTTAAAGGTATGATATTATTTTTTAGTGTTAGAAATATATTAATAATGTCTTTTGCAATATTAGTAAACTTATAAATATCATATAATTATATTTCATTTTCAAATATTATTTTGTTCTTTTAAATAATTATAGTTTCTATAAATGTTGAATTGTTCAATTTTATTACAAACTATTAAAAAAATTATTGTTCAAAAAGAAAACATTATTGCATGGATTAGAACATGGTTTGTAAAACATATACTATTAAGTACCTTTTATGACATAAAATATGGAACACTAACTATAAAGGATTGTGTTTAGATAATTTTATCTTTTATTTTAATTCATTTTCTAATTACATATATTCCCTGATTTTATATTAAATATGAGTTTGGATTATTTTTATAGATCACTCTAATAGGTTAGGTATAATTTTAATATTCAAGGCACCATCCATTAGTATTATATAAAAATGGAAATGAAAGTATGGCATTATAATTTTTTTCATTCATTTTCATTTTTATTTTTATTTCTTATTTTAAAATATATGAATTGTATATTATAAAATTTTGACACGTGTTTTTGTGAATATATAATTTAAAAATATTTTTTAATTTTTTCATATTAGATTTCATAAAGTTCAAATGATTTTTTTCTAAAACATGGATGATGAAAATTCCCTCAATGCTTGTAATAAATTGAATACTACTTCCAAGATATATCCCATATCTAGACTACAAGATTTTCTAAGCATGCGTAACTAGGGTGGAGGTTTCTGCGATGGAGTGGAAATTGTTGAAGGATCAAATAATGGTCATTTGAATGATACAATAGTATAAATTTGTGATAAAGGTAAAGGAATGATATAAAAAA
>JARHVA010005269.1:0-132500 GCA_037957365.1 Torreya grandis | reverse complement strand
TTAAACAATCTCACAAACTTATTATCAACACTAATACTCGATAAAAACATTGTGCCTTCATCCATACTTAATCCCATCAGATTTATATGATTAGATCTCCAATTTAATCTCATTTCATCTTGAACACATGCCAGGATACAATCTTTGGACTTTTGGATTAAGGACCTTCAAGAGGAAAGTACTCAAAAGTTTATAGAAAGATAAAATAAATCCACACCAATTATATTCACAACACCCCATGTGTTTTTCTATAATGCACCCATGCCCACTTCTTATGTTACCTACATATCAAATCATATCTACTACAAAAGTGGAATTGGGATGTTATAATTATTTGGAAGTCCAAAGAGTAAATTTGTCCAAGTTAGACATCATATATACAATCCTAATCTATTTCGAGATCACATATATTATTATCATATAATCTTATTCAATTTAGTTTATATTCTAAATTATTTATCTTAGCTTATAATTTTCACCTTTGAATATATATCAATATATATTCATAGATCAAAACAATTCCACCATAAAACAAAAGGGTATAATACCAAGTCACTTATAAAAATTTAATGAAATGGCCACAACCCACATAATAGATTATCATACACACCTTGGTTTTGCTAATTTAATAATCCTTAGTCTATTGCCTTCATAATATCAACATGGACACCATGCTACAAAAATGGGTCCTTAGTTTATATGAAAAGATTGGGTTCATTATTAATTAAATGAACTAATTGATTGGCCACCTTCATATTATTAAATGATGTATCTATGTAGCCTAAACATGAATATGTAGATATCCCCACCTTTTGCATTTTATACATGATCCCCAAATAAATTAGACCCATAATGTAATGGATGTCTGGCCTCAATAAAATTATAATAGAGTTCACATATGATGTTAGAATCACCTTCAAGGTGATTAAGTAGTGGATCAAACACATCTACTTAGATTACAAGTTATAAAAATATATCACAATATTTCACTTGACCCATACACATTTAGTGTTTATCACAAATACACATGAATAAATCCAATGGTCTTATGGGGATCTCAAATTCAATAAACCATTCATCTATAAACATACTATTACATACATTCATAGTGTATTCATCACTCATAGTTCATAAGGTGAGGTTGTTAGGCACCACTTCTTGTCATCATGGATCACCAAAAATCTAATAAAACAAAAATTAAAAATGACACTCGTAATGCGAAGGATATTTAATAGGCTACTTGACACCCACACCTGAGTTAGTGTAAGTTGTAGAATGGTCATGTTTATCTCCATCATGACATCATAGACTCTCATACTCCATAAAGTATAAAATTAAACAAAAATAGGTAGACCACTATGTTTCTCCATTCTAGTGTGATTATGACAAGTGGCACTATACTAACCTCTTATTTATAAAGGACTAAAACCTAACTGCATGATCCAAATTTAAATGACAATTAATGTGATTAACAAGAAGTAAAAAATGACATTATAATTAATAAGATAAATAATTTTCCTTGTGATCACTACAAATGGAGGCTAAATATGTAAACTAACACAATCTAAAACACATATATCATGGTGGCCTGTTATTCATGGTGATTGAGAAATCTAAGTCATAAATGAGTCAAATCAATAAGAATCTAAAGGTGACTCTTTGATTATACATCCATCCATCTATTTTGTCCTAGAGAATGTGGATATGATAATTTACTATAAATACATACAATGTTATTATAAGTTAACACAAAAAGACAAAAAGCCACATAGTAACCACAATATTGCACACATACAAGTATAAGTAGCTTAACTTCTCCTAATAGTGGTCATATTGACATATAAACATCAAAGAGATTATTATTTAGTTCAAAATATATTCTGATTTTATTTATAAGATATTAAAATTTTCAATAAGAGGTTGATGCTAATTTTTTGTGGTCTTAGGCCTCCAATGGATTTTGGAGATATAATTCACACGCTTACCATGTATTAGTTATAATCATAAATGTCTTTGTAATATTATAAATACTATGATCTCTAAGGTTATACAAGTGGTATGTTAATTTTAATCACACAAATAAGTATTGATAGATATTATCAAATATTATTAGTTAATATTTTATGTAAAACCCCCAATGTAATTATATGATCTAATATTAGGTCCTAAGTTTCATAGACTAGAGCATTCAACCATGTTTTAATTCAAAAGCTCCATAATATAATATTGAGACCTTAGCGATTTATATAAACTTCTTACCTCATTTATGTGCAATCTAACATTCTACTTGCCTCATTTATATTGTAATTTTATGTCCATAAAGGGGAATTTTTTCTACTAACAGGATGAGAAACTTAAACATCCTTTGCTAAGTATATTTGCATTAGTAATTTATATTCATTCCTAATCAAGGGCTCAATATAGAACTCATGTATAGACATATCCCATTTACCTAATTTATTGTGATTAGGCACATAATTCATTTCCATAAATTTAATATTAAATATGAATATTTTTCTTCTAAAATGAAAAGCAAATATAATTCCCAAGTTTATAACACGTACTCTTTATTAACATTTTTCAATTTATTTACTACTTAACTACTCTTGGAATGATCATAAAAGATAAAAGGTGATCATATTATTTTTAAATTATGGTCCACTTAGCCACCCTTACATCATATTTACAGAGTGCATAAGGTGAGATTAAGTAATTATGTACCAACTTAATCTATCGAGTGATATTGAAGCTACTAAAGGTTGATTCAGATCGGATGAGCCACATTATGTTGTGATGTATCCATCCACTATGAATTCATAATAGAGTCTTTGTTAGAGTCTAAATTTAATTTTTTTCATGTCTTATTATCGATATTAAGTAATGTGTGGCCACCATGAGAATATGTAGCTTGTTTGAGTAATAACTTATTATGATATCACATTATCTTATGAAATTATAATAGAGTTTAGTCATAGTATCCTCTTCATTTTTTGGGTTGATGATCTTTATTTTCATTTTTTGTCCAATCATTACTAGAATCACCTTCCTGGATTTTTGGATAAATCATGATTGATTGAGGAATGGTGATCCCCATGCTCTTATGACTTCTATGATTTATTATGGCCATGCATTTATATATTCACATTTATTTTATTTTTATTTTTATAGTTACTTATGAATGTTTTCCATAGTCTCATTTTTGTATTTACAAAACATTTGCATATTAAATATTTTCCAAGCATCTCTTATCTATTTTCAATAGTGGATCATTTGCTTGAAGTCATTTTTTAACCAAAGATTCAATTTTACTTATGGTTTCTTTCCTTTGTTTATCATATTTATATTTTATATCATGTGGCTTTTCTCTTCTCATTAAATATTTTTTTGGACTATTAGTCTATCATGGTTTCCACTATGTGGCTTATGTTTCACTCATTGTTGCTTTACACTTATCATTAAAATGTATATCATTCCACTTTATCTAATCATAATAGCTAGTTTCAATTTAAAAGTCCACCATGGTCACCATAAATTTGATCATGTCTGATTATTTTTTGATCATAATATAAATTTATAATTTATCAAGAATTTTTTATTTCACTCTTTATTGCTTTTAATTTTGTCATTAATGACTACAAATCTTTTGTATTTATTTAGCTACATCACATTTTTTTTAATTCCCACATATATGTAGACAATATTCCATTTTATAAAATAATTCCCAATTTGTATTTATGCTACCAAAACATACAATTCCAAGTATCAATGCAATCAATGAGCCACATAAAATAGTTTCATATTAGGTAAATATAATATCAATCCCACTATAAAAATTCATCTACTGATGTCAATTTTTATATCTCCTATTCTCACTATGTTAACTTAGATAACTAATCGATGGACATAATGAAAACCCTTACCAACTCATCTCATCATAAACCTATAAATAAAATTGGATATTATTCAAAAACCATTGTTTCCTATGCTTAAATTAAACTCATCACTATACCTCTATGTTATGAATAAATAAATAAAATAGTAAAAATAATCAAATGCTTATTCATTTCAACAACAATCAATATGTCTTTCCACATGATCTAATATGAGAATATATGAAACAAAACATGATACTAGTCATAATTAATTAACTAACCCATGTGAAGAAATAATAATGGGCCTAAAAAAGGGTTAGGCTAGGTGGCCCTAAAAAAATAAAACCACATTTAAAAAGTATATAATAAGATGGGCTTCATTTATGCAAGTTGATGAATTCATTCTCATATCTACTTTTAGAATTAAAGAATTGATAGAGAACACATTTAAAATTTAAAAAATACAAAAACACACCTATAATTATAGGTACACCTATTACATTATAATTTTATGTAATACATGTCATCATTAACATCACCCACTCCATTATGACTATATGGAATATGCTCAACATCATCATAATAAAATAAATAAAAGATCACTTTATAAAAAATAAAGTAATACTCCAAATGGAATCTAAGTAATGAATTAAAGGAATAATTTTTAAAAGGGTATACATAAATGACATGTAAAAATACTCAAATACCTCCCACTCAAAACTTCATTAACTAGAAACAAAATTACAAGCCTTCTAACTAGAGACATAATGTTTGGTGATGTTTAATTAGCATTGGTAATTCTTAAAACACTCATCATTACATAAGTTTCACCAAATTATATCACTCTAATTCACCATTATTATAAGCCTTTTATCTACATGCAAGTGCGACCCTTTATTTTCCATCACTACTACACAAAAATTTTAATGTCAAATAATCAAATTGTCTCTAGCTCAGGACAGAGGTCGTTGATATTTATATAAAACTCTCATCTAGGTGGACATGAATTTAGTGTACTTCTACCATATTATATCAGCCACATCATATACCAAATAATGGTTAGTTTGAAAATTTTAAATCATTCTTTTAGGTCTTCCCACATATTTCATAAGGCCGGTTAAAGGAAATTGTTAAAACACTCACCTATAAATATATATCAAGAGTAATTCATTTTAAACACTTTAAAAAAAAATTGATTCAAGATTTTAAAATTTTACAAATTGAAAAATTATGCCCTATTGTTTAAAAACATAATCTCAATCATAAGGATCAATAATAATCTAACTTAAAAGCCTTATAAATCAATTTAATAGCTATTATTATAAAATATCAAATCCATTTTCTAGTTGTGATGAAAATAATCTTGCAACACACAAGCTAAATTGAAGGTGTTAAGCAAACTTTTAAATTACGAGCAGAAAATCTCTAGTGGCAGGGATAAAACATGTCTTGACCAATTTCTTCTTCCAACACACAAAGTATTATCTTCACATTTTCTTCAGCTTAGACAGTTTACTCAAAATGGTTCAACAGACTTTTTGACAAAGATATATATATATTGATTTCTCTATTTTCAGACTGCTAATCAGGATTTCTATATAGAGGTATATGTTTTAGCAACGTATTAACATAGTATTTCTTCAAACACACAAATGTTATCTAGTGTCCTCTTCTTCTGGATGAACAATGTTCCTGAATGTTGAATCTTGTTGTCCTCTCCTAAGTCAAACCAATGCCTGACTCCTTTATGACTCGAACATTTGTATGCCCAACATTTGGTATGCGTTACAAACCCAAATTGCCTTTCCACGCAAACTCACTCTTGTTTGACTTTCAATTCAAGACGCTTAGCATAATTTTTAAGTGTTGTAAAAACAACCACGGCTCAGAAGTAATACGTGTTGTAAAGACCAGACTTAACTTGAACGCCCAGCATTAGAGATGCATTGTAAGAAACTACATTCTTATAAAACAACGTCCCAGCATAACATTTCCATTCGCTGAAGTTATATTTAATTTTTTGGGGTGGCCCAACGCACCCAGCATTACAAGAGGTGAGAATTTCAAACAATGTATTTTAAAAACAATACGGCCCAGCCAATATATTTGGCTTTAACAATGAAATAGGCATTTTATTGATTCAATGCATTGAGTGCCCCAAACAGATTTATATATATATATATATATATATATATATATATATATATATATATATATATATATATATGAAACAGCTTGAAGTTTAAACAATTAAGTGGCTCAGAATTACAATAAACTCAACAATGACCAGAAGTCATATGGCTGCGCCTAGTAACTTTCAACAATGCCTTTATCAGAAAAATGAATTTCTCAACAACAAAGAACTCAATTCATTAATATTTTAAGATAAACACACCCTTGTATATGTTTTATATATGTTTTGGGCCGCCATTATCTATTCTCTGCCCCTGTTCTCCTTCTTCTTCAAACCATATCCCCTGTTTTTCTTCTTTTAACAAATACACATCCAGATGCATACAAAAAGCTTTTGTTCCTAACATAGCAATTTTTTTTAAACCTAGGCTGGGCGCAACAATCTACCCAAAATATATAAAAATAGTCTTCTAAGATAAGGAGATTCCAAACAACTAACTACTCACCCTATAGGCTATTTTTTTACAGGCTTAAAGAATATTAAGAAAAATAAGTTTTCAAAATGCAAAAACAAAACGGAGGGAAAATAAATCAACTAGATTTTAGAGTGATGCTCCTGCATCATTCTTCCAACCAGCAGAAGAAGTGTTCTTCACTTGTTGTTTTTCTGCATCACTTTGTCTATACTTGTGCCCAGCTTAAGTATATCAATTGCAGTCAACCATGTTGCATCTTCAGCGGGTAGATTCTTCCACTTAGTTAGATACTGTAAGTATTCTTTGTTTCTTGTCTTTTTAACTACTTTCTTCTCTAAAATACTCTCAATTTCCTTTGGCACTTCATTTGGTAGTTGTTGCTCCCATTGGATAACTTCATCTACCTTTGTTTCAGTTTCTTTGGTTGATTGTCCTTCGTCCTTGTATGGATATAAATCTGCAACATTAAAAATTGGAGAGATTCCAATCCCCTTTGGCAATTCTATTTCATATGCATTATTTGAAAACTTTCTTATTACCTTGCATGGTCCTATTTTCTTTACCTTCAGCTTGTTGTATTCTTTCTTTGGAAACCTCTCTTTTCTGAGATGAGTAAGAACAAGGTCTCCAAGATTGAAACTGACCTCTCTTCTCTTTTGATCTGCCCTTAGCTTGTACTTGATGGTATTTTCTTCAAGTTTCTTCTTTACCTGTTCATGCAAATTTTGCATGGCATTGGCAAATTCTTCCGCATCAACACTGCTTGTCTCCATGCTGCTTAGATTTATTAACTCATACACACCTCTTGGATGCATTCCATACATGATTTGAAATGGGATCAATCCTATACTTTTGTTAGGAGAATCATTATAGTCAAATTTAGCTTGTGCAAGTGCAAGATCCCATTGTTTCGGATGCATACTTACCAGGCTTCTCAAGATGTTGCCCAAGCTTCTATTGACAACCTCTGTTTGGCCATCCATTTGAGGATGATAGGCTAAACTAAAACTTAGTTGTGTTCCCAATTTCTTCCATAAGGTTCTCCAAAAATGTCCAACAAATTTGGTGTCCCTGTCAAAAATAATACTTCTAGGCAATCCATGCAATCTAACAATATCCTGGAAGAATATATTAGCTATGTGAGTAGCATCACTTGTTTTGAAACATGGAATAAAGTGAGCCATCTTTGAAAACCTATCTACCACAACAAATATGGAATCATGGCCTTTTTGAGTTCTTGGCAAACCAAGTACAAAATCCATGCTTATTGAATCCCAAGGCCTATTTGGAATGGGTAGTGGCTGGTACAAACCTGTGTTTTGACTGCTTCCCTTAGCATATTGGCATATTTTACACCTTTCAACAAATTTCTTAACATCATTACTCATACCTAGCCAATAGTAGTGAGCACTCAATTGTGCTAATGTCTTGTTCTGCCCAAAATGTCCTGATAAGCTCCCACTATGTTTTTCCTTCAACAAACTCTCCCTCATGGAACTCTTGGGAATGCAAAGCTGGCTACCTCTGAACAGCAGACCATCTTGGACCATGAAATCTATCTAAGGACTTCTTTCAACCCCCACTGGATTCATGCAAGCTTCATATGGTTCCTTGAAGTCTGGATCTTCCTTATATAGCTCCTTCAAATCTTCAAATCCCACAATACTTACTTGAGTCTCTTGTATAATCAGATTTCTCTTGCTTAAGGAATCTGCAACCTTGTTAGATTGTCCTTTCTTGTGTTTAATAGTGAATGTGAAACTTTGTAAAATTCAATCCATTTGACATGCTTTTGATTCAACTTATTTTGATTGCTAATGAACTGTAAAGCATAATTGTCAGTGAATAAAACAAATTCTTTAGGCAAAAGATAATGCCTCCACTTCTTCAAAGCTTATACAAGAGCATAGAATTCTTGATCATAAACTGAATATTTCTTCTTAGCATCACTTAACTTCTCACTAAAGTATGCTATAGGCTTCCCATCTTGACTTAAAACAACGCCTATTGCAGTTCCACTAGCATCACATTCTACTTGGAAAAGCTTATTAAAATCAAGCAAGGTCAAGATTGGCTCTTTAGTTACCTTCTTTTTCAACAATCTAAAACTCTTATCATCAGCCTCAGTCCAACAAAAACTTCTTTTATCACCCTTGATTGTATCTATCATTGGAGCAACAATTCCACTAAAATTTCTTATGAATTTCCTATAGAAGCTAGCCAAACTGTGAAAGCTTCTTACCTCATATGTGCTCCTGGGTGTAGGCCACTAAAGTATAGCCTTAATATTTTCCTTATCCATCTTCAATCCTTCTTTTGAAATCACAAATCCCAAATATATCAACTTTGTTTTCAGAAAACTGCACTTTTTGACATTGATTAACAATATCTCCTCATGTAGTTTACTCGACACCATCCTCAAATGTTTCAAATTATCTTCTTTAGTTTGAATAAACACCAAAATATCATCCAAATACACTATCACAAACTTACCAGTGAACTCCTTCAGCACTTCATTCATCAGCCTCATGAAGGTGCTTGGTGCATTGGTTAGTCCAAATGGCATAACTAACCACTCATAGAGTCCATCATTAGTCTTGAAGGTTGTTTTCCATTCATCCCCTTCTATTATCCTAATATGATGGTAACCAATTTTCAAATCTATCTTAGAGAAATATGTAGCTCCACTTAAACAATCAAGTAAATCATCAATTCTTGGCAATGGAAATCTATACCTGATAGTAATCTTGTTGATTGCTCTGGAGTCTGTACACATTCTCCAACTCCCATCTTTCTTAGGACTCAACACTATAGGGATAGCACAAGGACTTAAACTCTCTCTTACCAATCCTTTGTCTAACAATTCTTGAACTTGATGTTTGATCTCTTCATTCTCCTTTGGTGTCAACCTGTAGGCAGCCTTGTTTGGAAGATTTGCTCCTGGAATCAAGTCTATGTGATGGCTAATACTTCTCAATGGTGGTAACTCATCAGGTAAATCATCTACCACAATTTCAATGTATTCATTCAACATATCTTGAATCTCTAATGGAAAATCAATCAACTTAGTACTAGTGACTACACTCCTTGGCTTAGCAATTACAACAAAGTTTACCTCTTCTTTCTTCATTTGATGTAGAAACTCTTTGCCACTTACTATCAAAACTTTATAATTCTGTCCAACAACAGAAGCAGCCTCTTCTTTCAATGGTGTAAGTGTATGCTTGATTCCATCCTTTTCAAACATGTATGTATTCTGCCTTCCATCATGTATGGCCTTCCTGTCAAATTGCCAAGGCCTTCCAAGCAAGATATGGCATACATCCATCAGCATAACATCACGTAAAATCTGATCTTTATATGTTCCTATCTGAATATCTACTTTGCATTTCTCACTTACCAAAAGTTTGTGTCCTTTTTGTAGCCAAGAGACTTGATAAGGTGTAGGATGCACCTCCTTATTCAAGCCTAGTTTCTCCACCATCTCAGTTGACACAAGATTGTCAGTACTTCCGCTGTCAATAATGACCTTACAACATTTCCCCTTACTCTTACATGTGGTTCTAAATAAAGTTTTTCTTTGAGGTGGTTCTACAACTTCTTTATTTGGCTTTAACAATATTATTTTCATCAAGAGAGACTCACCTTCTTCTGGAGTATCTTCATAAGCTGATGTAACTTCTGCATTTTGTTTTTCACCTTCAGTCACATGTACACCTCTCTCATGGCTGGTAGAAGGGTTCTCTGGACACTCATATGCCTTGTGTCCTGCATACTTGTTGCATTTAAAGCACTTGCCCATGAATCTTCCTCTTCCTCTTTGATATCCGTGGTATGGTCTTCTTCCTCTTGGTGTATAGCTGCCTCTTGAACTTTGTGAGTTGTTGGCCTCTTCATGAGATGTTTGCAGTTGTCTTCTACCTCCTTGAAATCCTCTACCTCTACTGAACCTGCCCCTTCCTCTTGAGAAGGATGTTTGTTTCCTTGCAATCTTCTCCTCAGCTTTCAAGGGAAATTGATATGCCTCTTCAACTGTCTTAGGAATGAGAAGACTAATTTCATCTTGAATGGCAAATTTCAAGCCATTGGTGTATCTGGCTACCTTCTCTATGTCATCCTCAATATGACCTGATCTTAGAGTCAATCTATAAAACTCTTCAGTGTATTCTTTCACAGATAATTCTTTTTGCTTCAAATTTTGTAATTGCTTAAAAAGATTTGCTTGATAATCTTTAGGCATAAACTTACCTTTCATTTTTGCTACCATTCTGTCCCAACTTCTGATCTTTGGCTTCCCTTTCCTTCTTCTTTCTTCTTGCACTCCATCCCACCACAGGGATGCATGTTTCTTTAGCCTTGTCATGGCATACTTGAATTTCTTTTCTTCTTCTTCAATTCCTTCATACTCAAAATATTTGTCTAATGCATTAATCCAATCAATTAATTCTTTCACATTCAAATTACCTTCATACATTGGAACCTCCATTTTCGGCTTTGTGTTCACCTTCATAATGGCTTTGATCAACCTCTCTTCAACTGTTTCTTCTTCCACCACCAATTCATCTTTTGGTGGCTCCTCTTCTCTGTCACTAACTTCACCCATGTCAGTGCCTCTTCTTTGAGCCATCTCTAGGTCTTGTAGCCTAGTTGTCAAGTTCCTAATCTCTTTTTCCAGTGCAACCTATCCTCCAGGTCTCCTTCCTCCAGCTCTACCTCTGTTCTTGATTCTCATGGCCATCTTGATTTTTGTTCACAAATCTGGTTCTGCTTCTCTTTGGCTTGGATCACAATCCCTTGCACTCTGATACCAAAATTGATGAAAATAATCTTGCAATACACAGGCTAAATTGAAGGTGTTAAGCAAACTTTTAAATTATGAGCAGAAAATCTCTAGTGGCAGGGATAAAACATGTCTTGACCAATTTATTCTTCCAGCACACAAAGTATTATCTTCACATTTTCTTCAGCTTAGACAATTTACTCAAAATGGTTCAACAGACTTTTTGACAAAGATATATATATATATATATATATATATATATATATATATATATATATATATATATATATATATTGATTTCTCTATTTTCAGATTGCTAATCAGGATTTCTATATAGAGGTATATGTTTTAGCAACGTATTAACAGAGTATTTCTTCAAACACACAAATGTTATCTGGCATCCTCTTCTTCTGGCTGAACAATGTTCCTGAATGCTGAATCTTGGTGTCCTCTCCTAAGTCAAACCAACGCCTGACTCCTTTATGACTCGAACATTTGTATGCCCAGCATTTGGTATGCGTTACAAACCCAAATTGCCTTTCCACGCAGACTCACTCTTGTTTGACTTTCAATTCAAGATGCTTAGCATAATTTTTATGCATTGTAAAAAGAATCACGGCTCAGCAGTAATACGTGTTGTAAAGACCAGACTTAACTTGAACGCCCAGCATTAGAGATGCATTGTAAGAAACTACATTCTTATAAAACAACGTCCCATCATAACATTTCCATTCACTGAAGTTATATTTAATTTTTTGGGGCGGCCCAACGCACCCAGCATTACAAGAGGCGAGAATTTCAAACAATGTATTTTAAAAACAATACAGCCCAGCCAATATATTTGGCTTTAACAATGAAATAGGCATTTTATTGATTCAATGCATTGAGCGCCCCAAATAGATTTATATATATATTGAAATAGCTTGAAGTTTAAGCAATTAAGTAGCTTAGAATTACAATAAACTCAACAATGACCAGAAGTTATATGGCTGCGCCTAGTAACTTTCAACAACGCCTTTCTCAGAAAAATGAATTTCTCAACAACAAAGAACTCAATTCATTAATATTTTAAGATAAACACACACCTGCATATGCTTTATATCTATTTTGGGCCGCCAGTCTCTGTTCTCTGCCCCTATTCTCCTTCTTCTTCAAACCATATCCCCTATTTTTCTTCTTTTAACACATACACATCCAGATGCATACAAAAAGCTTTTGTTCCTAACATAGAAAATTTGTTTAAACCTAGGTTGGGCGCAACAATCTTCCCAAAATATATAAAAACAATCTTCTAAGATAAGGAGATTCCAAACAACTAACTACTCACCCTACAGGCTATTTTTTACAGGCTTAAAGAATATTAAGAAAAATAAGTTTTCAAAATGCAAAAACAAAACGGAGGGAAAATAAATCAACTAGCTTTTAGAGTGATGCTCCTGCATCAAGTTGCATACATATAGTCAATGGATCACAATTTTACATGCAGTCGAGGAGGGAGATATAACTTGGATTGATTCCCTTTTTCAGTATTGAATATATTAGCAATGCTCAACCATTTAGTGGGTGATTTATGTTAGCTCATTGTATTACACTCAACACAATTTTTTTTGGTTTTCAAGCTATAAAAGTGCCCTCAAAGTTTTAAAGAAAAGATAATAAAAAAGGATTTTCCATGGTATTAATAAAAATATGATATATTTTAGTTATCATCGGATGTTAGCATAGAAGGTACAACAATCATTTTTTTGTAACATTCAAAAAGGAAAAGTATTCAATCAACAAATTCTATTTATTTGAGACATTATATAAATACAATGATCATATCTTGGAATAATTTATGATTCTACTGATGATGTGTCATTCAAATAATTATATTTCCTTATGTATTTTCATTTTAGTTAGGCTACACAATGAGTTGGGACATGTCTATTATCAGCAGATGAGAGTATCACATGTTGTTGTCCACTTGTGATAGACTTGTCTAGAATTAGTTTATGATTCTATTTTTTGATCCTAAACCTATACAATCACTTATTTCATGAGTTTACAAGTTTAGGAATTTATAAAATTATTTTCAAAATGAGGTTAAATTTATGTATACTTATTCTTAGTTATTTTAAAACATATAATTCTTCCATATTCAACATTTTATGAAAACCAAAATTGTTAATTATATTAAATTTTTTATGTTATAATATTTTCTAGTTTTACATATATAATTAAAAATATATATTTATGGTTTTATCAAAATTAGGGTAAAACATATTGGTTAACTTGTACAATTTCTTTAACATTGATTTATTTTTATATTTTTGTTTGAAGGTTTTAATTGACTTTATGATTTCCAGACACTAAAAAAAAATTCTCGTTGACCTCGGTGCTTCAAATTTCCTATTTATTTATGCAATTTTTTTTTATCATTGATATTAAATTTCCCCTTTTTAATCAATATTAATGAAACTATTTTTGGTTGCATATAAGTAAAAAGAGGGCCCATGGAGAAGTCAAAGAGTCACGGGGTAAAATATGAAAGAGGAATGGGAATGTTATATAAAATTTAAAACTCATAGGAGATATCACTTTGGTGAAAGTGATCAATAGTTTTAATTCAACATTAGTGTGAAGACTATTGACCCAATATTTAATCCACTAGTCAACACTATATACAAATTTTAGTTTCTACGTAATTTTAAATATAGTATAAAATCTTAGGTTTAGTTTTTAAATCATAGAAAGGTTTTGAACATTTGTTCTTATATTGCATTGGTAAATGGCTATCTCTATGAACTTACTCTAAACTTACCATAGAGATGAGATAGTTTGGATTTGTAAATGGTAGAATCATTTGTAGTGTGTTCAAAATTTAAGTTTGGGATCAGTATATAAGAGATCCTAAAAATAGAACACACCTTTTGTATTTACACCCATTATTATTTTACTTTTACCAATATTATTTTTGATTTATTAGATAATTTTTGAAATAGTCTAGATCTATTTCAAAATTGATGAAATAATTTTAATAGTCGTATTAATAAAATAAAATATCTATTTTTTGGATAAAATATTATATAAAATTTTTAGAATTGGATATTTACTATGTTCAATAAATTCCATTTAGAGGATGAAGGATGTAACTATGTTTTAATTATTTTCTATGTTTTGTCTATCTATTCATTTCTATAAAAAAATATTTTAGATTTAAAATTATACAAAATGAATACATTGGATTGGTTAGTTATTTATTTTTATATCATAAAATGGCTATATTATATACCTAATTAATATGTGTAATCACCTAAAACTGGCATTTGGATGCTAAAAGTGTTGATTGAGATAAACTATTCTTAGTTTAGCCCTAGACTAATCCTGGAGCCTCTATCAAACTTTTCTAGTCATTGTACAGACCATAAACATCTTCAATCAGCTCAAACGTAGTCTAAAAACTACATTCTTAGATACTAACCTATTGTACATAGTAGATTTCTAGCTGGACACTAGAACCACATTAAGGACACTAAAGCCACATGGCACTAGTGTCCAAAACTTGGCCCTAGTGTCCCTTGCCCTAACTCTCCTAAATAGATATAAATCCAAATATATGGCCCTCCTACGATTGGATAAAGAATATTTAATTATTTGTATAAACTATATATCACTATTAATTCAAGACTATTAGATCTCTATCCACTAGATGGAAAATAGATACAAAAAGCCTATTCAAACAAGAAACATGTTAAGCAAAATCCATATTATTAATCCATATTAGGACCTAGTTATGCATACTACCATCTATAGCTACCCTAAGCCCAAATTTAAAAGATTTATAATTTCAAAAAAACTCAAGGCATTTAAGACCACTATCACTCTAGCATTCACTTGCACTTATAATAAGCACTATGTGGGAGAACTATATCAGGTTTGATCCCTCCTTAGAGTATTGGTATTTAAGAAATTCTCTTCACATCGAGGTTTTATGGATGTCTAAGCTATCCTACTAATGAACACGCATCTTCATCTCATGCCATACTTATAAAGAGGATTAGAGTTTGAATACTAAATCAAATATTTTAAGCACAATACAAAGTTACAAATTTTATACATGTTGGAATACAACCATGAGACACAGGGGTAGGTGCTCCTATAAAATAGGAATAATCCTCTAAAGAGGAATTTATCACCATTTTTAGGACATAAAGTGACATGGTGCTACTATCCAGTAAATAATCTAACCTAAGGACCCTATTGATGACACTCAAACCTATTTTTAACTTAGTTTTTATCACCTTGATGTTTCATAACAATTGTTTTCTAGACAAGTCTCTATTTGCCGATATTTATCATAA
The DNA here is from genome assembly GCA_037957365.1 of Torreya grandis. Lineage (NCBI taxonomy): Eukaryota > Viridiplantae > Streptophyta > Pinopsida > Cupressales > Taxaceae > Torreya > Torreya grandis. The sequence goes on along the minus strand of JARHVA010005269.1, from coordinate 116,896 downwards.
TTTTTATAAAGTCTAAATAAGTCAAAATCTATATAAAGTATGTGGTTATTTATTGCATATTATTACACTAATTTAGATAACTCAGCCCAAAAATCTAACTTAGGATTTACATAGTAATGAAACTAAAAGGTTAAAATATTTGGTGAATTCGACACACTTCAAATATTACTTACAACCTTATTTTTCTTTATACAAATTTTTTATAATAAATTAGGGTTAAAAACATTTTTTTAAATTCTTTTTAGCATAACCTAGTTCATTTAATCAATCCCACATCAGGGTTTCATTTATTTAATATAATTTAAATTGTTGTAAAGTAGCCCTATTTCAAAACCCTAACCATAGATAAACCTATGTTTACATTTCAAAAATTCATATTTTAGATCCATATATCTTCTAATTTATATTTCATATAATGATGATCATAATGAAAAAATAAACTAGTCACTTTTTGTTATAGAGTTTAATACTTTCATTTGCATGCTTGTTCCCTTTAATTTGGAATAAACTCAAAAAAGGCATAATCACATGTATAGATGATGATTTATATCAATTATAATATATGTCATATCTAATATCATGTTATCTATATACAATGTGGAATTCAATTAACAAGAAAACCATTACACACATAGATGATTTAACACATAAGCTAGCAACTATGTTTCAATTTTTAATGTCATATCTTATGCACATGAAAGAATATCCTTCTCCTCCTCATCTCTATAAGGTGATATTTAATTACCCTTTAACTAGATCCATGATATAATTCCTCCATGAGATGAATTAGCCTATACTAATGTCATTATTTCCCATACTTAACATATTCACACCTCTTCCCTATAGGGTGTATGCCTACATGTTATATAAAAAAATCTAGGGTTTGCACTTATGAGACTCTATGTAATAAAATTATTAGTATGGGTAAGATAATTATTGGTTCAAAAAACTAGAATCAATTATTACATGAAAATATTACAACACTGTAAAATCAATTTACAAGATAAAGGCCTCTAGGTCATAATAGTGTAAATCATGTATATGAATATTCACCTAATCAATTTATCACAAATAATGGTACATGTTTAGATCATAAATCATAAAAAATTACATCTACAATTAGTGATTCAAAAAACATTCAAATATCATATAAGAAATCTAGTGAGATATTAAGGGATGTGATTAAAGCTAATTTGATCAACCTACCTCATCTAAACCCAATGAGGAGATCCATATATTTTTATTCATATAATAGAATGCATGGGATCCACACTAACTCATGTTTAGAATTGAAAAGGAAAATATAATAGATAATGGATATAGATGACTCACAGAATGACACATTATGCACACAACATATGATGTCAAATCTACTAATTGAAAAAGGTTCAAATTCAAAAATAATATAAAAATGGTTACCAAAGCATAACTCAGTACAAAAAAATGTTTATAAAGCACAATCAGATCAAAAAATAGTAGAACAAGCATAGGTAAAGCAAGAAAAATAAGCAAAACAACCTCTCAAAAATGAGGCTTAATTTCCAAAGTAGTATCATTTTCATAAAAAGTATCTATAATAGTTTGATTAATAGGTCAAGGTTTTGGAAAGCATGCCCAAGATAAAAATTTTCTTATTCTAGAAGTTGGTAATATTGGTAAACATGGTTTGGAATTTATGAAACAATCTAAGGCACATCAGTCTCATATACAGTTTATCAAGTTAAAACATCCAAATACATAGTAAATGTTATAGAAAGAGCAAAATTTTAAGTTATAAAGTCAAAATTATGCTACACAAACAAGCATTCTCAAAATATTTTTTTAAGCAAAAGATACTCCATAACATAGTATGTATATAATACACACAGTTTTAAAGGAAAAAATCATAATCCATATGCCAAAACACAATTCAAAAAGGTCAAATCCATAGTATGAGGCAATTCCTTCCAACATTCTAGGATGTTATGATTTTGATGATGAATAATACTCAGACTCCTACTATAACAACTGTCAACTACAACATAATAACATTCACACTGCAATAGAGATTACCATACCTATTTTTGACACATGGCATAGTGATAGTGAGCCTCCTATGAAACTCATTGGTTAGTATGTTTTCTCTCTTCTTCTACATACTTTATTTTTTATTTCTCCTTGTACATATTTTATTTTAATATGCTTGTACACACACACACACAGATATATATATATATATATATATATATATATATATATATATATATATATATATATATATATATATATATATATATATATATATATATATCAAAATACAAAAACATTCAAAATATTACTCAAAAAACACAAAATTTACAATTTGTATGCATTATTATGTTTACATTTTTTATACTTTCTAGACATTATATATGCTATATATCTTAGTATACTTCAATTTTATCATACATATATGCTTCACTTGTTCTTGTCAAGTGATTGTAGATTACATATAAGACTTTGGTCCACTACATTGAACCAGATTTACTATCATCTACCCACTAGGGGCATATGCACTAATATATGTCTATTCATTTGATACATCCACACACTTGGGGGCATCTCATACATAGTTTATAATACTATGTTCTATCCTCACATTATATTTATTCTAATTTATGCATTGATATATCTTGGTATTGATCATTGCTACTCATGCTCAAGTTTTTTACCAACTATCACTAGTTACATTCATCATATGTACATCCTAGTATTTACACATATTTATAGTAAATACTTATATAGGTTCTCATTTCTAGATTTCGTAGTTTAGATTTGATTGTGTTTCTTATGATTATTCTATTCAAGGGAATTTTAATATGCCATTACTATTTGGCTCTATGCCACTTCTATTAATGTATGACTTGGACATGTGCCCATGTGCATTGTGTCTACTTTCTTAATTATATATGTAGACATTTGAACATGTCCTTCTATTTGGATCTAAGAAAAATTACCTATTGATTACATATGTGGACATTTGAACATCTCTATGTATGTCTTTCACTCTTAAATTTAGTGACACATGCCCATGTCCCTATTATTGTGGTCCCTTGGATGAATTTCGTGTGCCTCATGTGTTTTTTTTATATGTTTTCTTGTATGCATATTCACTATAACACTTATCTTTGGTTTTTAAATACGCCAATTTTTTATACCATGAGGGACCTCATGCATCTACCCTTACTACTTGGGTGTTGTGATGGATATCATTCCCCATTACCCTAGGTATCTATTCAATTTTTTTGTTATACACATTGATTACATTAATCTTAACACTCTTGTGTAATGGTATATTACAACATACATATTTTATTACATACTTATGCTTTGATTCTTTTATATTGTGAGGTTATGTTTGCATATTGTATTAGAATATCACATAGTTATCATATATGATTTGGAAAATAAATTTTATATATCTATTTTATTTTGATGATAGCTCTTTCCCAGGTCAACAAGTACCCTCAAAACAGGGGGAATTCATAGGGATTTCTCACAGAGATCAAGATCCTACATTATTATTCATAGATTATTATTATCACATAGGATTAGTTCTAGGAAATCAAACATATGTTAGACACAAGAAAAAATAGGGGCTTAAAAAGTAGTTCAATCACCTAGATTTTAGACCAAACAGACATTAACTCCTAGATTGGGACACTAGTGCCATAGGGTGATACTATATACTATATGGCATAGCTATCCAATATCCATAATTTTAAGGCAATCTAGATTAGCTAAAAAATTACACTAAGTAAACTATAGATTTGTGTAGATATAGTCTAAATTTTGATAGTTATGTTCAAATTTTCCTTAGATATGCCCATTTTAGCTCATATGCATATTTGTTTCTCAGATTGGGGGCATCATTTGAAGTATGATCACTCCCACATTTAGTTTAATACACACATACAATTATTACATACTCAGTCTAGAATCAATATAATTAGATATCAGATTAGGGCATGTGTGTGGCACATAGTTTACATATGCTCAGTTACACATATGTTGATAAGATGGAATCACAAACTCCATGTCATTATCTATTTTGTATACACTTGATATCATATTCTAAGTTGTAATAAGTTTCATGCCTTAATCCATATGTAGTAGTTGGCATTCCCAAGTGGCCAAGAGCTACCTAATGTACCGAGTGGCCATACAACCAATATACATAGTTAGACATGCCTAGTTAGATAATTTCATCACTTTACACAGTTCAATTTTAGATTCATTTACTACACTTTGGTGGGAAATTATGGAGTCATAGCCTACTTGAGTTCTTGATCTACTCACATGAGAGGGTTAGAAACACTTACAGTCTTATCCAAGATATTCATAGGTCATGATCCACTATGTAAGGGTGGGAAATGATGGATTAAAAATTAGATTGAATTATTGAGCCACCTACATATGAGGATTGAACAAGCTATCATCTCATTCCAAGGTATTAAATGATTTGATCACTATGTACACTCACACAAATAAATTATAATTAGTTTTATGCATTGGTCCATGTACCCAATTAGGTGTATTCATTCCTTTCCACTTTCCTATTTATTTACTCATATTTACTCATTCACTTTATTCAACATATAATTTTACTTTTGGTAATCTCTTAAGGACTGATTTTTGTAATTTTCATTGTATTAGATCATGATTCACATACGTAGATCAATCTTCACATAATCAGACTTAGTTACAAGGGATTCACTTCCTAGGTAATTTTAGGTTCTCTTCTTTTTCCTTTATACTAATATTTCACTTTTTTTCTTTTCTATCACAAAGGGAGTGGGGTGAAATTTAATCACCTAAAAGTAGTATTTAGATGCTAAGACATTATTTGATATAGCCTATTCATAGATTATCCATATACCTATCCTAAATATTTTATCTCACTTTTATATCCATTATGTAGACCACATACATCTTAATTCATCCCAAACATAGTCCCAAAATTGCATTCCTAGATCCTAACCCATTACTAGACACTAGCACCACATTAACAAAACTTGAGATACATGGCGCTAGTTTCCCTTTCCCTAAATCTCCCAAATAGATATATTTTCAAATGTATGCCCCTCCTAAGGTTATCCTAAGAAAATTTTATTATTTTCACAAGCTACGAATCACTAAAAATAAAATAGTATTAGACCTCTAACCACTAGATGAAATATAAATGCAAAAATCATACTAAAAAAAATTATTGGAGTTAAATCAAGGTTATTAATCCTTATTCTTTCCTACTTATGCATATTACCATTTATATGTGACCTAACTCTATATTTATAGGATTTCCAATCTGAAACACACTTAAGGCATTCAAGACCACTATCATTCTATAATTTACTTGTAATTGCACGAAGCCCTAGGTGGGACAACTACATTGGACTTGATCCCTTCTTAGAGTATTGGTCTATAGGAAACTCTCTTCACAGTGGGATGTTGAGGATGTCTACCCTATCCTACTAATGAATGCACATTTTTAACTCATGCCATACTTTTAAAAAATATTAGGGTTTGTATACTAAATCACATATTCTAGGCATAATAAAGAGTTCTAAAATTCATGCATGTAGGTATAAAACCAAAAAAATATAGGTGTAGGTGATCCCAAAAAAAAGAATAATCCTACAAAGAGGAAATTAGTGCCATTTCTAAGATGATAGATTCACATGACACTACTATCTAGATGGAAAACTATTATCTAGTGAAGAATCTGACCTAGGGACCCTGTTGATGACACTTATACCTATCCGTAACCCAATTTTTAGCACCCAAATCTTTTACCATAGTTTTTTTTATAGAGAAATATCTATTTTCACATATTTATTATTATTTTTAGAAAGTCAAAATATATAACAAATCAATTTTTATTTATTCCATATTATTTTACTAATTTAGACAACTCAGCCCTTTAACCTAACTTGGGATTTCATACTAAAACCCTAAAAGGCTAAAATATTATGAATTTTATTAGTTTAAATATGTTTCTAATTGAATGGTGTTAGTGAATAATATTTAATATATTCTATAACCATGCAATAAAATTGGGAATAATAATGTACAATAAAATAAAGGTTTCAATAAATTATAATACATCCTCTATGTCTATGAAATCCAAAGTGACCTAGCCTATAGTGCAAAATTAAGGTAACCAACATGTCTTTATTCAATCCCTTCCACATTTGAGACACCATCTTGTTGTTGTTTTTATGCATATAAAATCAAAATTACATAATTCTTGTGCTTGTAAATGCTTTACAGATCAAAGAGTCACTAGGATAGCATCTATACAAGATTTATAGAATTCAAATTCAATTTCCAATAGAAGAATCACGTAACTTGAAAATAAGATCACACACAAAAATAATATAGAGCATGTAAATGTTAATCATATATCTACATCTTCATCCAAATATTTTGTACCCCAAAATAATTCATCTCAACATTCGAAGATAATTTAGAATACATATACAACTAATGATTCCAAACCTTTAAAAAAGGTGCATAAGAGTTAAGGTGAGATTCAAAGGGAAATTATTCAAAAATCATATGATCATATTACCTCCTATACATCCTCTATGAAGATAAAAATAGTATTGTACATAACATTGATTGCATTTGCATTAGACAAATAATTTTATAGATTTGATGAACAAAATACAAATTTACATTGATAGCGGTGATCCTAAAGAAAATAAATCAATAAATAAACCCACTCACACTATGAAACAAGTGTAATTTGAACAAAATGAAAAATAAAAAATATGAATGGTTATGAATGAAAAAAATAGAGAAATAAAGGCTAAAATAGGACTATGATGAAAATCAAGCCTAAGAAAAGAACAATTACAAAGGGAATAGATAGATCATTAAAAAAAAGAAAAAAAACATAAAAGTCACTCAAAGATAAATTATTAAAATATAAGATACCAAAAACAACTCAAGATAATAAAAAAGTCATCATTAAACATAAAAAGACATGGTAAAAATGTGATTTCTAAAGATTCAAACACTATATATACTTATTTATCAAATAATATGACAAGGTCAATACTAAATAATATATTATTGCATCTATATAATGAGAATTAAGATCAAAATCTATCTTTCCTAAAATCAATCAATAAATGATATCTAATTCCTCTTGAGTTTCAAAGGAGGTGCAAGTATCTGATAATCATGAACACACTCAAGAGAAGAAATATTTCAATAATGTGACACCATAATATGGTTTAATTTGTTTTTCCTATAAAAATTCAAAATAATTTTAGAGTGGCATATCAAAACTTCAAGAACAAATGGATTATTATGATTATGATTATGGTAATCCAAAGGATTGACTCAATGAAGATGAATTCAATTATGTTCAAAACAATGATATAATGAATGATTCAATTTATGATGGACATGAGTTGTGATATACCTCTAATTTATCATGAAAACCATACATTCATATATTAAATAATTTAACAACATGGGGAAATCCCATTTATTGGATAATTAGATAATAGGAAAAATGTCCATTGTACATAGTGTTTTGATGCCTACTTAATTATTATGCCTTGGAATACATGTGGTCTTATGTTTTTACATAAGAAAATATTTTACCCCTAGGATTAGTTATCTTTGGACATTTCATTTCAATTTTCTATCCTAATCCAATTGAGACACTTCACAATAATTCCAATGCACATATTTTGTAGTATGATACTTGTTGATCCTTGGATATATATTGTCTGCATGCACATTGAATTATATTTGGTCTTACATGATTTCATACTCTTACTTATACACACTACATGATCAAATACTTATCCTTTCCCATAGGGGGCATGCATATTTTTATATCCATATATGATATTTAGCTACATTATTATAATACACATATAAAATGGGGGTATATTACTTGTTCCCAATGGTCATGCCATCACATATAGTGATCACTATGACATGATGCATGTTGGGAGTTGTTCAAATACCTCTATTATCATATTCTCAACTTCTTGCAACTTGGTCTCTCAAATATTCCAAAAAAATTAGAAAAAAACTAATATTTAAAAAAATACAAAAAACACTCAAAATATTTTTGAAAATATCAAAGAATCAGGACATGAGCATGACATGAGATATTTTTTTACTTGTTTACATATGGTATTTATCATATATTATTGTAGATATCATATTTTTTTTCAAACTTACATTCATTTCACTAGGTATATGAATGTGATGAAATAAATACATTATTAAAGGAATCTTAGGTGTTGGATCTCCTTCTATGTAGTGACCACACCTATGTTAAAGCATATAATTCTATATTGTATAATAAAATATGTTATATATATTGATGACCTCAAATTCCATGTTGAAATTAATTTTTTACAAGTGTCTTCATAATTACTCATATCTAAAATTATGTTACATGATTATTCTACTTTGATATATTGTGACATTGATACATATGGATGGAATAGAGTAATTTTCCATTCTTATATGCTCCTTTGATGTTTTCTACTTTCTTCCATGATAGATTATGAAAATCTTCCTTATTGTGTGTTGATCTTAGCCATTATGTGCAAAAATTTCTTTAACATATCTATGATATTTTTTATTATGTATGTGGCATTTAAAAATATCCATTACTTGTTGCCCTTGGTCATTTTATTGATGTCATTTAAACATACCCATTATTTGAAACATTCTTAATGTCCATTATGAGTGGCCCTTGGACTTGTTTTTTTTTATCTAGCCCTTCGATTTATTATATGATATTGGGTGAAATGACGTAACATAGTATGTCATACTTGTTTTGCCTATTGAGATTGATTCATTATGCCATGATATTTCAATCACCTAAAAGTTTTATTTGAGTTCTAAGAGTGATGCTTGAGATAACCTATTTCTAGATTATCCATAAACCTATCCTAGACCATTTTATCACACTTTTATAGCCTTTTTATTCACCACACATATCCTTAGTCAACTAAAAAATAGTCTTAGACCTTCATTACTAGATCTTGGCCCCTCATTCCTAACAACCTACCAAATTGACATTAGAACCATATTAAGGACACTAGAGCCACATGGTTCTACTATCCCCAATATGGTGCCAATTTATTTTTTCCTAACTCTATTGAATAGATATATTTTCAAAATTTAAACACCCATAAGGTTGTCCTAAGCACATTTTATTATCTGCACAAGCTATATAACACTATGAATACATCATTTTTAGACCTATATCCACTAGATGGATAATATATTAAAAAGATCTATTTAAACAAGTAAAATTTGAGTAAAATCATGGTTATTAATCCTTATGATTCCCTACTTATGCATACTACCATCTTAAATTTCTCTAAACCCATATTTACAAGATTTCTGATCTCAAACACACTTAAGGCATTTATGACCAATATCATTCTAGCATCACTTACAATTGTACAAAAACATAGGTGGAGAGAACTACATCAATATTGATCCCTACTCAGAGTATTAGTATGTAGGTAACTGTCTACAAAGTGAGGTGTTGAAGATGTCCAACCTATCCTACTAATGAACACATTATACCTTAATTGAAAGGAGGATTATGGTTTACATCATAAATTAGTTATTACATGCAAAATATAGGTTTTAAAATTCCATATGCACTGAAACATACTCCATAAAATACAAGCATAGGTGCACCCATAATTTATGAATAATCTTGCATAGAGGACATTAGCACCATTTTCAGGAGACTAGAGCCACATGGAACTATTGTAAAAGTGTAGAGATGCTATGAAAGAGAGGATATTAGATATGGATCTTGTTGATAACACTTAGACTTATTTGTATCCCATTTTTTAGCACTTAGATATTCCACATCAAGTATTTTATAGATAATTATTTATTTGCCCATATTTATTATTACTCTAAAAAGGTCAATGCAAGTCAAATTATGTAACAAATTAGTGGTTATTTATTACATACTATTTCACTAATTTAGACTACTCAACACTTTAATCAAACATAGGATTTACATAGTTAAACCTTAAAAAGTTAAGACATTTGGAGATGACCAAGAAAAAAGTATATGAATTTCCCCTTTAAAGAAACCCAAACTTTAAGGACAACCCTACATCTTTGGCCTTTACTTCATCCCAAGATGAAAGGGGGAACAACCATGATAAGGATAAAGTTATAGACAATTTAAAAGATCTATAATCATTACTAGATATTAAATCATCATATACAAAAACTTATGGATTGGAATATTATTAAAATAGGAGAGGATAATATAAAGAGTGTTATGTTGTAACAATTTTACCAATAAATTTTTTATTTGTATATATTATTATCTTGTTTATATGTTTGTATTTTATTTCAATCTGATAATATTTATGATTTATTTTCTTATTGCACACATCCTCCAAGGTTTCACATTGTATCAAATTAGTATTAAAGCTTTGGTGTAGAGTTTAGAAACTCCATTTCATCATGTCAAGTATAAGTGGAAATAACCTTGCCCAACATCAAATTCCTAGTTTTACTGGAAAAAAATGAATTATAGAATATCAAGATGAAGACACTCCTTTGATGTCAAGATGTGTATGATCTGGCTGAAAGGGTTTTCAAAACCAATAAATTGGTAGATATTTGATGCATTATAATGAGTAGAGAAAGAAGTGTTTAAAGAAAATAGAAAAAAGATGTAAAGGCATGGTTGTTCATACAAAAAACCATGGATAAAACCATGCTCCCAAGAGTTGAAATGGAAACCAAATCTAAACAAACATGTGATATCATACATACAACATATAAAGTTAACAATAATGTTTAAATATCTAAGTTATAAAATCTCAAAAGAGATTTTGAAAATATACATATGAAAGATTGAGATTCAGTGCATGTTTTTCTACCCAACAAATGGGAGTAGTAAATCAATTGAAGTCTCATGGAGAGACATTAGAGGATTAAAGGATTTTATAAAAATCATTTGAAGTATACCTACTATGTTTGATGCTATTATAATTTAAATTGATGACTCAAAAGACTTAAGATAATTTTCTATTGATAAGTTCATTGGATCCATACAAACCATGAGCAAATTCTAAATAGAATACCTAGTTCTCTCCTTGAACATGCATTTAGAAAAAAAAAAATCCAATTAATAGCTATAGAGGTAGAGGAAGATCAAAATTTAGTAGCAGCAAAGGAAGATGTTTTCCAGTAGGAACAAGGACAAGCACATTTCATAATGTTAGAAGATAATTTTCAAACACATATTTCTACACTACAATTGGAAGAGGTAGATGAGGTAGCTAGAATCACTCTCATGGATAGAGGTATGAAAAATCTCATTTTCAATGTTATGAATGTAAAAAAATTAGACATTATGCAAATGAGTATATCAATAAACAATTTGATGTGAGTGGACAAAATGATTTTTTTTATAGGAAATGTAATGATTTTTTTTTCAATATTTATTATTTGAAATGTTTTTCAAGAAATCAAAAAAGATGTATGGTTCTTAGATAATGCATGTGGTAATTATATTATTAGATGAAAAACTTTGTTTACAAACATAGACAAATTTATAACACCATAAGTGAAATTTGAAACTTATAATACATTTTTTTCTATAGGGAAATGGAGCATAAATACTAAAACTAAAGAATGTGAAAATAAACACATCCCATATGTGTATTATGTTCTTGGACTCAAACACAATATAATGAGAAATGATAAAACTATTAAAAAGAGATATAAGGTTCTTTTTAAACATGGTTCATGTATGATTTTGGACATAAATAAAAGAAATAACCTCATTTTAATACATAAAATGAAAAACAATAGAATGTTTCCCCTAAAAATTCAAAATGCATTGTCAACTCCATATGCTAAAAGTATCACTTAAGCAACACCTCCAAATGAATCATCTTAACATTTTCATGGTGTTTTGGTGTTTATACCTTTAGCGACATTAAAATTTGTCAAAAAATATTAGTTTTGGATTTGGAATTTGAATTTTGGACATTTAGGCTTCAGTGGTTTAAACATGTGAATGTTATATTCTAGAGAAGAAGCATAAAGAATCATTTCATCTTGGTATGTCATATCGAACTAAGACTCCTCTTGAAAATTTTCATCAAAATATAAGTATAAATATGTAAACACAATTTAGGTCCTCTTGAGATTGTTCATCAAAATGTACATATAAATATGCAAACACATTCTATTGGTAACAACCTCTATTTCTTAAAATTCATTGATGGTTCTAGCTAAAATACTAGGGTTTACTTTATATTATGAACTGATGCCCCATAAAGTGTAAAAAATGGAGTACCTAGAGAAGCATGGATATAAAATAAGTAGTGTTTCTAAGTTGAGATTTTTTGGTTGTGCAACATATGCTTATGTATTAGATGAAACAAAGAAGAAATTAGATGATAAGGGAGGAAGATGTATTTTTATGGGATACAATAAGAAGATGAAAGCCTAAAACTTATATAATCTATTGACAAAGTAATTTGTAATCAACAAAAATGTTGAGTTCATTAAATAAAAATCCTGGCATGATAGTATCAAGTATTCAAAAACTATCGAAACAATGATACCTTCAAATGAAGTGGAGTCATCAAATAAAAATATGGCATTAAATAGTCATTCAGGTCAACAAGGTGTTGTTAACACTTTCTTCAAGAACCAATCTAGTCTCACCAAGTATCACCTCAGCAACACCTCTCACAACATCCACACTATTATCTACAAGTTATTACTCTAGTAAAGGTGACATGCAGTCACTCCAATTCCTTTAAGATATCATGCTAATGTTACCTAATATCTATGTCCTCTATGGTTTCAGAAGGTAAGATATTTGAATCATATTTACCAATAAATTCAAGGTGATCGACATGTCAACTTTTCTTTTAATTTTGTAATATTTTCATTAGCTAATCCTTTTTCAAAAAAAATAATTGAAAACAAAAATTGGTTGAAAGTCATGGAAGAAGACATTGATGCCATAAAGAAAAAAGCATACTTAGGATCTTGTAAATATTTTATAAGGAAAATATATTATTAATATTAATTAGATAAGGTGATAAAATTGTTATCCCATTTTTTTTTGGTTATTATTTTCACAATTTAGTTTATTTTTAAAAATCAATTGAAAACAAAATTGGGGTGAAATCCATAAAAGAATAAATTGATGTTATATAGGAAAATCTTACTTGGGATATTGTAAATATTTTAAAAATAAAAGATATGATTAATGTGAAATATGTTTGTAAGACCAAATTCAATGTTCAAAGGAAATATTGAAAAAACATAAATCAAGGTTGGTTCCAAAGGGTTTTAAAAATCACATGGATTTAATTATATGAAACTTTTAATACAGTATTTAGAATAAATATTATAATAAATTTTTTTAGAAATAGTAACTCAAAATAAATAATTTTTTATTAAATGATATTAAATCAACATTTTTGAATGATATTATCTAAGAAGTTTGTATTGACTCAAGTAAACTTCAAATTATTGGTAGAATATAATTGATTTTCATTTTTTGAGGAATATATTTAGCAAATATAGTAGTAAATCAACATTATATATAAAAATAAATCTCACCATTAGATATAAAGATAAATGTTTAAAGTTAAATTTTGATTGTGTGTCTATATGTTAATGAATTGATATTTAGAGAAGTATATATGGAGATAAATGTATAGATTCAAATTTTGATTGTGTGATTTTATGTTGACGAATTGATATTTACAAAAAAAAAAAAATTAATTCACATATTCAAATTAATAAATAAGAAATAATTTGAAATGACTAGTTCAATATTGATTAAATATTTTTTTGGCATTGAGGTAAGTCAATAAACAATGGGATATTCATTTTTCAGTTAACATTTACTATAGGTATTGATGATAGAAATAACATATATAATAACATTTTCCATTTTAGTTCAGGAGCTATTTTGTGGTATTCAAAAAATGAACAATTTTTCTCTCTTTCATTAAATGAAGTACAATATGTAGTAGTTACATGAACAACATGTCAAACAATGTGGATATAAAAATTCTTGTCAAAACTGAAACATGAGTAAGAAAATATAATAAATACCTTTTGTGATAAGAACTCAACAATGTCATTGTTAAAGAATCATGTTTTTCACATTTTCACTATTTCATTTGATGAAATAGATTATGTAACATGCAAAATATGTTAAAAAAAGGCGAAGAATTTTTTTAAAATTGAACTATGAATTGAAAAATGCCACAAAGATATTTTATGATAATTCCTCAAAAATATCATTATTAAAGACTAATTTTTTCCCCAAAAGACCAAGTATATTGACATATGACATCATTTCATTAAAGAGCTAGTAAACAATGAAAAAGTATGTTTAAATTTTGATAAAGATTAAAATCAATAAACATTTTAAACCCTTATTAAAGATACTATGGGTTATAATAATTTATAATTATGTTAATATTATAATTTAAAAATATTATTGTCAAACACCAAGCACACATGATATCATTTCATTAAAAGAGGGTCAATAATGGAAAAATATATTTGAAATTTTAAAAATATTAAAATCAATAAGAAGACATATTAAAATCAATAAGAAGACATATATATGTCTTTTCTTTCAATACAATATCATTTATGATAAGCTAACTATAAGATAACGGTGGGATGGTTATGTATGATATTAAAGATATGAAAAAATCATTGTAAAATCTCTCTTATTCAGTCATAATTTGAGAAGATATATAAATCATTTAAATTATTTTAGTTGGAAGAAGATAAATAATTATTTAAAAGTATGAAATAAAATATAATTATTTTATAAAATAATAAATAAATAATATTGAAATTATTTAATATTTATTAATAAATAAAAATAATACAATTTAAAGGTATTTGCATTCATAATGCAAATCATATTTAAAAGAAGATAAATCATAGTTTAAAAACATAAAATAATAAATTAAGAAAAATAAATAAATTATTTAATATTTATTAATAAAATAATAATAATATATTTTAAAATTATTTTCATTTACAATATAAATTATATTAAAAGAGAAATAAATAATCATTTAAAAATATGAAATAAAAAACAATCATTTTTAAAATAATAAATTAATAATAATTAAATTATTTAATATTTATTAATAAATGAAAATAATTTCATAAAAAATACAAAAATATTTAGTTGTGTAATTAAGATTATATTAATATTTTATGATTAATTTTATTTAATATTTATAAAATGTTAATTAATTATTTAAAAATATAAAATAAAATAATATAATTTGTAAAAGAATAATTAAAAAAATATTAAATTATTTAATATTTATTAATTAAAAAAAATACATTCTAAATTACTCTCAATCACAAGCTAAATTATATTAGAAGAAGATAAATATTTAAAAATATAAAATAAAACAACCATTTTTTAAATAATGAATTATTAATTTATTAATATTTATTACCAAATAAAATAATATCATCATCAAAAAAGATATAAATGTTTGATTATATATATTTCTATTTTTTATGTTTAATTTAATTTTATATTTTTTTAATTTCTTTTTTAATAAATAATATTTTTAAATTTTTTTAATAACTATTTAATATTTTAATAAATAATTATTAATATTTCTTTCAATTTTTATAATTTATTTAATTTTTATAATAATTAATTTAATTTTTTAATAAAAAACTATCATTATTATTTTATTTTATTTTTAAAAAATTCCAAATATTTTAATAAACCAGAATCAATCTTCCAATCTTCCCAACTCCTTTTAAAACTATTTTTAAAAAATAAATAAATAAAAATAAATAAAAAATATAAAAATAATTTACAAAATTGTAAATTATATCCAAACGTCCACGAACTCTATTCATCATATTAGGTGATCTATGGTCCAAAACGCCCAACAATTTAGATTCTCGTTTGTAATGGGGTCAAGCCTAAAAAGTAGCTATTACCAAACAACTATTTTGTATTAATGTTTTGTCTTTTGTCTTCCTTAATTGAGACATGTGGGATTTAATATTAAAAAAATCAGAATGAAATGTTTGATTTTCTTAAATAAATGTTTAATTTATGTCAATCTTTCTTATTCTAGAGATAATATTATCGTTTTAATTTTTGTGAGAGAAAAAAATTATATTATTTTTATAAAAATTAAAATGATATTAAACTATGTTAAAAATGAGATAATAGAATATAAAATTAATAATAATTAAAATTGTAATAACTAAAATTTTAAAATGATAAAAGTAAATATAAAAGTAATAATATTTAAAATTGAAATATAAAAATAATAAATAAATATTTTAAATTTGATAATATAATTGTATTTTAAAAATTAAACACTTAATTTATCTTAGATATTATGTTTATATATAACAATGAAATAAATTTTTAAAATATAAAATAAAATATAATTATTTTATAAAATATTTAATTAATAATAATTAGATTGTTCAATATTAATAAATAATTAATACAATTAATAATACTATTAAAAAATTATATAAATATTTAATTAAATAATATAAATAATATTTATTATTATTATATCAATCATTAAAATATAATTTAAAATTAATACTAAAATATATAAATAATTTATAAAATAAATCAAAATGCATACCTCTCTTTCCGATTCCATCCATTCCTCTATTACAACTGAAATTATATTGACAAAACAACAATTTTGTTTGTAAGTTTCTTCAACACGTCAAAGGTTTTATATTAATGTCCGTCTCTTGTCCATCCTAGTTAATGATTGTGGTTTCATATTATTATTTGTTTTTTTGGTCAATTCTAATTAATGAATGTGGGATTTTATTAATCTTTTATCAAATAGAAATGTTTGTTAACAACTGACAATTTTACAGCATATGTTCAACTCTTTAGTCTGTTAATATTATCCTTTTAATGGTTGCGTGGCAAAAGACCTCGCAAGCAAATGGCCTAATCATCTAATTAGAGAATGAAATAAAATTCAAACATTAATATAATAGAAATGCTCGAATAAAAGGAGGTCTTAGTTACGTCTAAACATTGATACGGTAGAAATGCTCCAAGAAATATTCTACTTTTAGCCAAAGCCCTGTGTATGTCTATAAACTAGTTAGGTTTGTTAGTTCCTTTATAAATAAGGAATTTAAATATGTTTTAAACATATAATTTTAATATTTATATAATTATAAATGTTCATTTTATTTAAATTTTCTAATCGTTAACGTATATCTTAATATGGTTCTAGCCATTTAGATCCTCCTCAAATAAACCTTAAAGAGTATTTTTCTTCATATAATAATTTAAAAATTTATATGCATAAATAGATTTGGATATGTATAAATTGTATTTTATTTTTTAATTTTTATATATTTTTTTTAATTTTTAAATCATTTATATATGTATAAATATATAACTTTTTTATATGTTAATATTTAATATATTATTTAATATAAAAAATATATCTATTTTTATGGAAAATGTAATTTAAATAAATAAATTAAAATTAATTAAATAAAATTAATTAATTAAAATATATTAAATAGATTTTAAATCTCTATAATAAATTTATTTATAATTTTGATATTAATTATTTATTAAAAAGAAAGATGTTAAAAGTACTGACATTTATAATAGGTAATGATAAAAGAGTTACAAGGTTAAACTACTTTAATTTTTTTTAATTTCTTCTCTCTAATTGTTCTAAAATATTAATATACTCGTAAAATTGACTTTCTTCTTTACCTTAAAATGACTCCAAATATATTTATAATAAATATAGACTTAAAAATAAACTATTAAATAGATTTTAAATCTCTATAATAAGTTTATTTATAATTTTGATATTAATTATTTATTAAAAAGAAAGATGTTAAAAGGACTGACATTTACAATAGGTAATGAGAAAAGAGTTACATGGTTAAACTACTTTAATTTTTTTAATTTCTTCTCTCTAATTGTTCTAAAATATTAATATATTTGTAAAATTGACTTTCTTATTTACCTTAAAATGACTCCAAATATATTTATAATAAATATAGACTAAAAATTTATATGCATAAATAGATTTGGATATGTGTAAATTGTTTTTTTTTTTTTTTAATTTTTATATATTTTTTTTAATTTTTAAATCATTTATATATGTATAAATATATAACTTTTTTATATGTTAATATTTAATATAAAAAATATATCTATTTTTATGGAAAATGTAATTTAAATAAATAAATGAAAATTAAATAAATAAAATTAATTAATTAAAATATATTAAATAGATTTTAAATCTCCATAATAAGTTTATTTATAATTTTGATATTAATTATTTATTAAAAAGAAAGATGTTAAAAGTACTCACATTTATAATAGGTAATGAGAAAAGAGTTACATGGTTAAACTACTTTAATTTTTTTAATTTCTTCTCTCTAATTGTTCTAAAATATTAATTTACTTGGAAAATTGACTTTCTTATTTACCTTAAAATCAATTTATTAGGAAGAATAAAAAACCGAGATCATTGGTTAAGATTTATGAGGAACAAATCAATCTATTTGAAAAAAGATTAAGTAAGAGCAAAATTGGTGAGTGCTCTACAGAATTTCAAGTTTCAAAAAAGGAAGAATAAAAAACTGAGATCATTGGTTAATATTTATGAGGAACAAATCAATCTATTTGAAAAAAGATTAAGTAAAAATGCCAATGAACATGAGGAGACCATCAAATAGTTATAAAATCAGATTGAGATATTAAATTTACTTGTAAAATTGACTTTCTTATTTACCTTAAAATGACTCCAAATATATTTATAATAAATATAGAGTTAAAAATAAACTATTAAATAGATTATAAATCTCTATAATAAGTTTATTTATAATTTTGATATTAATTATTTATTAAAAAGAAAGACATTAAAAGTACTGACATGTAATGAGAAAAGAGTTACATGGTTAAACTACTTTAATTTTTTTTATTTCTTCTCTCTAATTGTTCTAAAATATTAATATACTTGTAAAATTGACTTTCTTATTTACTTTAAAATGACTCCAAATATATTTATAATAAATATAGACTAAAAATTTATATGCATAAATAGATTTGGATATGTATAAATTGTATTTTTTTTTAAAAAAATTATATATATTTTTTTAATTTTTAAATCATTTATATATGTATAAATATATAACTTTTTTATATGTTAATATTTAATATAAAAAATATATCTATTTCTATGGAAAATGTAATTTAAATAAATAAATTAAAATTAAATAAATAAAATTAATTAATTAAAATATATTAAATGGATTTTAAATCTCTATAATAAGTTTATTTATAATTTTGATATTAATTATTTATTAAAAAGAAAGATGTTAAAAGTACTGACATTTATAATAGGTAATGAGAAAAGAGTTAAATGGTTAAACTACTTCAATTTTTTTTATTTCTTCTCTCTAATTGTTCTAAAATATTAATATACTTGTAAAATTGACTTGCTTATTTACCTTAAAATGACTCCAAATATATTTATAATAAATATAGACTTAAAAATAAACTATTAAATAGATTCTAAATCTCTATAATAATTTTATTTGTAAATTTGATATTAATTATTTATTAAAAAGAAAGATGTTAAAAATACTGACATTTATAATAGGTAATGAGAAAAGAGTTACATGGTTAAACTACTTTAATTTTTTTTATTTCTTCTATCTAATTGTTCTAAAATATTAATATATTTGTAAAATTGACTTTCTTATTTACCTTAAAATGACTCCAAAAATATTTATAATAAATATAGACTAAAAATTTATATGCATAAATAGATTTGGATATGTATAAATTGTTTTTTTTTAAATTTTTATATATATTTTTAAATTTTTAAATCATTTATATATGTATAAATATATAACTTTTTTATATGTTAATATTTAATATAAAAAATATATCTATTTTTATAGAAAATGCAATTTAAATAAATTAATTAAAATTAATTAATTAAAATATATTAAATAGATTTTAAATCTCTATAATAAGTTTATTTATAATTTTGATATTAATTATTTATTAAAAAGAAAGATGTTAAAAGTACTAACATTTATAATAGGTAATGAGAAAAGAGTTACATGATTAAACTACTTTAATTTTTTTTATTTCTTCTCTCTAATTGTTCTAAAATATTAATATACTTGTAAAATTGACTTTCTTATTTACCTTAAAATGACTTCAAATATATTTATAATAAATATAGACTTAAAAATAAACAAAATACTTTTAATATCTTTTGTTATGAATGTTAAATAAAATAGGATAATTTTTTATTTAAAAAAATAAATTTATATATAAAATTATATTAATTAATACAAAAATGATTGTGGTAAAGACGTTTCTGAAAATAATATAATATATTAATCAATTAAATTTATATACAACAATTTTTAAATCATTAAAAAAAATGAGTAGAAAATAAATTAATTAGAGTCCATAATATTATTATTATGTTCTTAATCAATACACCATGTTATTAGTAAATGTATAATTTTTTATTTCTTTTAACTTCACCAAGCCTTTCATCATGCATCAATTTTTGCCTTCCATCATCCTTAAATTTTCTTTGTTAAATATTCTAAATTTTTTCAATCATTTATATTCATGGTTAAATATTCTAGTTTCCCATTTATACATTTCATAATTGAATTCTTAAAGAAGTGTGTCAAATAAAATTTAAGAAATAAATGTTTTAATATAAATATATATAAAAATCAATTACTTCAAAGATACAAATTTAGATAAATTTAGTAATTTAATGTAGTAAATAATAAATGCTTATTTTTAATATATAATTTTTATGTTATTTAGATTATTTGTAGTCACCATTTGAAGTTTAATGATGAATATTATTATATTGTGTGACAACGGATGTGTGGTATAGGTTCATAAACTTGTGTTACAAGACTCAAGGGTTACTGATAGAAGTGTGTTGGTCTATTTGTATCAAAGTTTTATGTTTCATCTTGATTCTTCGCTAAATAAATTATTCTATTATCCATAAATATTTATAGTTAACACATTTGAATTGGTTAATTTTGATTAAGGTTTGATATATATATTGTTATTGGATAATAAGATATTACTTAGATTATATGTTGACATTGCTATGAGTTAGTTATTGTGTATGCATTTACATTATGAACATGTTAATTTGTTATTTCATTTATATTTTATGATGTATGTATATCATGATATTATAATTATACTTCTTTATTTTAAAGTTGATGTTTGATGAAGGAAGAGTATCATGAGGGAGTGTGTAGTATGTTAGAGTGTTTATTTATGCTTGTATTAAATAGTTGTTTTTCATAATTTATTACTATAATTTAAATGATTTATTGGAATTCATTTTACTTGATTAACATGTTCAATTCTGAATTATTAATTTATAAAATTATCATTAAATTTATATAACATTATAAAAATCCTAATTAAATTATAGTTTTCTAATAATTAATATTAAAAATAAATGAAATTTAGAAATTACTATTTGAGAAGAAAAATGAAAAAGGAAAATGAAAAACGATAAAAAAATAAATGAAAAAAGGAATGGTCTGAAAATAAGAAAAACTTAAAAGGAAGAAATACATTAAATAATGAGAAAAACAAAGAAAAATATTTTTAAGAAAAGACTACACCCTTTTAATGGGAATAGATATTATGAAAATATATCATAAGTATTTTCAAAGTGGGAAAAAAATGTGTGGAACACAAAGGATTCTCAGAAGTGAAGAGGCATTGGTGGTGATTTGAGAAGAAATAAAGACAATCAAATTGTTCCCAACTAGGCTTTTTGGGGTTGATAAAAATCGTAATTTTTGTGTGTTTGTTTTAGATAATTATTTGATATGAAATTAATTTGGCAAAGAGTTTTGAACTACTGATTCAATGTAAAATTGATTATATGCAAAATTGTTCCAACCATATTTAGGCGTCAATCTACATCTAATCTAGTTATATTTAATGTAAAACAATAAATATAGATTTTCAAACTATTTTTAAAATAGATTTTCAAACTATTTTTAAAATAGATTGTCAAACTATTTTCAAATTTGTATACAGCTAAAAACCAAATAGGCATAATTGTATATCATAAAATATATCTATATGACCAGTTTGAATAAACTATATGATTAGACATTGCAGTGGCATCGACCTTTAGAATAAATCTTGAAATTATGAAAGGTGTTGATCAAAAAACCCGTGACTCATAGCACTCCACATACTCAGTGATTAACTAATATTTTAACCATGGCGTTGATCTGAAAAATTGAATTATGACCAATTTTGCCTGATCATAATAAGTTTATATATCAATTAGCCCTTTCACCATCAGATCAACTTGTATTCCCATCGCTATATTCAACAATGTTGAGATAAAGTAGTGGTTTTAGTTTAGAGGCATTTTATCAGGAGATCACAATCTAGAAAATCAGTAGAGGTAGTGCTAATTTTATATAAACTGAGTAATATATTTGGCTGGGCATTCAAAACAAACTATAATATTATAATTCAGCATCTTGTATGCAGTGAATTTAGAGAATGAATTATATTAATATTAACTATTGCTTGAACCCGGTGAGCCTGATTAAATAGAATGGTATTTATATAAATTAGTAGTGAATTGAATAACCAAATTAGACACCTGTATAGCGATTCCATAAATTCTCTTTACAACTAGAATCTATATAATGAAGTCGTAGCTGTAGGTAGCTGTAGCAGAAGTTGTGGCTGTAGGTATATGATTTAGAAAGGTAATTTATTACAATTTTTTATTGGGACTACACCTCCTAATTTAGGGATTTATATATTTTTTTATAAAAATATTATTGGAACGACTTAGCAATGACTTCATAACTAAAAAAGAAAAGAATATTGAAATCCTTAGCACTTTAACTCCCCTGAGCTTATACAAAGGTGGTTATTTATATAAGAATAAATGAGTAGGGTAATTAGTATAATTATACGAATCATCAAAAGTTTTTTGAAGATTAGAAAACATGATTATTTACATTAAATGAGTTGATCTATTAGTGCATTTTTATTATGCTGTGAGTTCTTGTATATGTGGGTCTATATGAATGAACTTTTAATATAAGTAAATATAAATTTGGATGGAGTTTTATAATAATTTCAATAAAGGTTGAGCTTGTAGGAAAATTGAAGAAAATATAACTAGTTGGTAGTCATAGCTAAATGATGATTTGATAGAGAAAATATATATTTAAATCTCAAAATTGACTGAAGATAATTGTTTAGATTTATAAATGATATAATATATTCAATAGTATAACTATTTGAACCTTGGTGAAAACTTGGAAATATTAATAACTATGGGTGTAAATTTGTGGTTAATATATTGAGATTCTAATAATTATTTTAGTGGGGCATGTGAAGGATAAAAAATTCAATGTACATTTTATTGTGATATGTATGAGTTTGCTTATTATATATAGATTGTGCATTAAAACACGTGGCATAGATATAATATTATAATAAGATACATATTTATAAAATGATAATGGTATAATTAATGTGAAATATAGGTATAAATGTGCCTAATAACATAGACATGTATATATAGGTGTGTACTTATGGTTATAGTTTCACAGATGGTTATAAACTATATTAAATAATTATGTATAATAGAGCTTTATGTATGTGTGCATTCAAACCCTTAAAAATATAAAAAAATGTTACATTGGAGTATTCTATGTTTTTTGTGAAGTGAGACTTTTCTTGTTATGTTTAACTGTTTGAATATAATTTATTTTTTCATGGATTTATGATTACATTATTACACTAAGTGCAGCACTTAGTAGTTATACTTAAAAATTTTAGACTATGGCAATATATGTTATCATAGGATCTAGTATGTTTAGAAACTAATTATGTTAATTAAAATCTATAGTTAATATATATTTCACCTAGCTGGTATAAATTATAGTCATTATTTTTAGTATGAGATAGATAATACTATGAGATTCATTCATACGTTTGATGGAATAAATGTATGCTTTTGATTAATCCTATGCTCAACATGTTATGTGATGTGATTGTTAATATCATGTAAATTGTTTGGATCTTTTATTTATATTATGTTTACTAATTTCACATCATTGATACTGAGTCAATAATGAGACAAATTTCATTAGCTTGTTAGCATCATAATACTAGATAAAGACAATCTAATCAAGTTGTGTGTATGAATTTTGACTAATCTATATATCATTATTATTTACTATTCTTGAAAACTTTGGTCAAAGTATGTTTAGTGAGATATTATCATTTTATGAGTATAATTTAAATATTTGTGTGCTATCTTACAATATGATCAAGTGGTGTGTATGAATTTTGACTAATCTATATATCACTATTATTTATTATCCTTGAATGCTTTGGTCAAAGTATGTTTAATGAGATATTGTCATTTTATTTGTATTATTTACATATTTGTGTGTTATATTACAATAGAATGTGTTTTCTATGATATATTATATGTTTAATTTTAGAAATCATAAATCACATAGGTACTAGCTTGTTTGTCTAGATTCTTGCACCATCACTATCTACTCTTTGCTGAAGGGAAGACCATTCCATAATAGGATTAGTGTGGGGATCATTGATTCATGGTAGGTGTGAAAAAGTGTTCACATGATGCTCTCCCTTCCTATAATAGTACTTACTTGAAAATGATACTTTAGATTATCATAGACACTAGAGTTCAAAAAACTATTCTCTGAAGAGCCATGTATCTTATATATGTACATTGTAGTCTATTGTATTGTACATATTATTGAAATATTATCATGAAGATATATAATTATTTATTTATTATACATTGATAGTAGTGGTTATAGATATGTACCAGTCATGGGTGATTTATTGTCATTACTTTCAATATTCATCATATCATATGTTTCTTATGATGATGGTGATAGAGATGTATGATGTAGAATATTTCATTTACAATTATCTCATTTAGAGTATTTTTTATGATCATAATCTATATTCTTATGGTGTAATTTACTTATAGTATATGTGTTTAAATAAAAAAATTATATATTTTTAGGTAGATCCCAGTGGTGATGTTACAAGAAGTATTAGAGCTATAGTTCAATTTCTAGAACCTAATGAGTCCATTAAGATTTTAATATATTTATGTTGACAAAAATAATTATGGTGAAATATAGAGTTTTTTTAGAGGTTCTATCGAATGAAAATGATAGTAACCCTCCATTTGATCCTAGTTAATTTGACATAGAGTAATAATCAAAGATAGACTAGATTCTCACAACCACGAATAAGACTAGGGGTCAGATTAAAAATCTTGAGAAGGTAGTTCATGGACATAAAAATTAATAACAATAAGATGTACCTAAAGATCATCATACTTAGTAGGAAAATACTCATGATGCTAGAGCTCAGGTAGCTGTGGAGTTATCTAGAGATACGAAGAAGGTGAACCCACCAAAGTTTGATGGAACTGTTCTGGGTGATAGAGATGAGGCATGTATGACTAATATAGTTAATTATTTAAATATTAAAAACTAATTTTTAGTCACCAAGGTAGTATGGTAAGATAGCTAATGGGTTGGTGAGCCAACTATGTGGTAGGCTAATAAGAGGTTGAAAATTAATCCTAACTTGACCACCACTACTTGGGATTAGTTTGTGGTATTATTTAGGTCACAGTGGATCTCAAAACTTTATTTTGAGTATAATATCATATATTTATAGAATTTGAAGAAAGGTGACTTATTGGTAAATGAGAACTAAGAGAAATTCACCAAAATTTTGAAGTATGTACCTCAGTACCAAGAAAATGAAAGGTTCAGGATCAATAAATTTACTATAGGATTGAGACCCCAGATCAATGGAGAGGTGTATTTTTATAGACTTTACACCATGAACGAGGTATTTTATAAGGAGATCAAATAGGATTATAAGTTGAATTTATTTTACAAGCCAAGGAGAAGTTCAATAAAAGGTTTGAAAATTATAAGTCAATATTCAAGAAGAAGAATTGGAAACAAATAAGTGGAGATTCCAGGAAGCAATTTTAATGTTAGAATTCTAAGTCAATATTCATGAAACTAGGGTGGATTTAAGAGGAATTCAAAAAAATATTTAAAAATCTCTATGCAAAAAGGGATTTATAACCCAAATCTATGCCCAAGATGATAACCATACAAAAGCATAAATTTAGATATCCAATTAGCATATCATGTAAAAAATATCATTGCATTTCACTGATGGGAGAAAACTAATAACCATAGGTATTTTACATTATCTTTGAAATCAAATTTTACATGCATAAATGTTTTAAAATTCTGCCATGGGGGACAAGCATGGTGGATTTGCTCCATGTTAGGCATGGGAGTCATATAAATATGATCTTAAAAGCTTGCTAATGGTTATACAACTACAACCACCTTAGAAAGAGAGACACAACACACATAGTCCCATTTTTGGTGCTATTGTCTAGAGCCAAAACTAAAAACTGGACTGTGTTCTCTACTATCTCCCCTAATTTGGCTTGCCTATACTAAATTATATAATATAGATTGTGTATTTTGAAACTAATTTTTTGACCATTTAGGATCTCTAATCTCTATGACAAAACCCCTGGTTATTTCCCCCTCTTCTGAGGGTAGGAATGAAGACCTTACAATGGCTTCCCTCAGAATAAGAAGCCCTACAAGTGTGTTAATCTATGAAAACATTTGATATAGCATTTATTTTCATGATCTCAAGATATAGAAAAATGTTTTATAGAGAGATTATTAGGTCCACAAGGGTATGCCTAGATAGATGTAACAATATAATAGCATGTGCATAAAATAAATCTAGAATGTGAAATGTTAGTTGTTAGTTTTTTATTATCATGGAGGGATGGAGCATGATGTCTATCATGGCATCCAAGAAGCAAGGTAAATGCATGATTAGAATCATGGCATTGCACATACAAGGAGAAGCAATCAAGCAAACAAACATATAAATCAAGAAGCAAGAAACACACAAGGGTGGACGAAGGGCCACATAGACATGCAAGGCATGTTTAAATGATGTATACACACACAATAGGAATAAGCAAAGATTGGCATAGGGTCCATAAGTACAAAGAAGGCACACATAAAATACATTGGCAAATGTCCAAATGTACACACAATAGATAAGAGCAAATGACATTGACAAATATCTTAAAATACAAATAGGAAGCAAACATGAACTAGAAAATGCAAACATATCTAGCTAATCAAAACACAAAATTAAATCATGTAAAGTAACGAAAAAAAATACAAGCATTTAACTATGGAAAGAAAGAAGTAAGAGTATACAAGATATGTGATACAAAACTAGTGTATATGAGATGAAATACAAAAGTGTGATAAATGTTATTGGATGTTGATGTAATATCTATGTAAGCAAGTAAATTACATAATACACAAGATGTTTAGAGTGTGGAGTATAATAATGACATAACCTGGATGGTGTATTCATGTAGAGTGTGTCCCCAGTGGGCAGATATATCTATATGTAGCTGGAATGTAGATGTAAGATGCCCCCTTAATGGGTGGAATGAGTCAATCAAGGATTTGGATGTACTGTGCACACTAAAAGAAGATAAATTGAAGTATGGTAATATAGATAAATTGACAAACAAGTAACATAGAACAATGTAATTTAAGTCTAGCAAAGTGTTTTAGCAATGTAAAAACATAAATGATGCATATAATTGCCATATTTTTGTATTTTTGGAATAAACTATGTACAATCAAGCAAATGAGACTATGTACAGGAAATACTACAAAGGAATTATACTAATCTATGAGTCTCAGATGAGACTCCTTATCATGGTGTCTAGTATCAAAAAGTGGAATCCTACGTGATCATGAGATATGATGGAAGTGCTAAGACTGAGGCTGTAAAATATGTATATGCTATAAAATGATCTAAAATATATGAAGTAGAGACTGATTATAGGGATCCTCTACAACTCTGAGAAGTAGATGTAACTATAGGGCTCTTAAGGTCCCATCTATAAGTAGGAGAAGCTCTCTAAACATGTGATCAATGTGTAGATGCATGATATCTCAATGAAACTACTCTGGGTGTGAAAATTATAGCTGGAAGCTATTTAGAATACTAAAGTTGTGGAGGTGTATGGACCCTCTATACTAGTGATGGAGCTAGAACTAGTGTTAGAACTAAAATTTGCTCTAGAACTAAAACTAGCACTAAAACCAGAAGTGGCAACTCATATGGAACTCTAGTAAATATAATAACCTAATTAAGATGAATGAATTTTATGCATTGATGCACTGTAGATGAAATTGCTTGGAGTTTTTGTATCCAAGGTCTACCAAGTAACATGTAAAAAAATCCTATGCTACGAGCTATAGTGAATGGGGTGGTCAAGCATGTAGGACCAACCTATAAAGGGATGAGGATCTCACCCAATGTAGTCTAACTATGTCCATTTAATCTATTGATAATTGTATTTGTCAGAGTGATATCTTGCTCTGTATACCCCAAGTGTTGTAGTAGTGTCATAATACACATGTTAACACTAGATCCATTGTCAATTAGAACACTGTGAATGGGATGATCATGAATAAAATCCTAACGAAGAGTGCATGATAATCTATGTCATCCTTAATAATCTCTTACTCGAAAAAGGAGATGGAAGGCCAAACTAGAAGTTTGGAATGAAAGGTACCAATCATGTGGCTTAATGGATGTGAATTGGCTACTGGTTCCCTAATGTATCTATTGGAGGATGTGCCTGATATGCATGATGTACACCGGATGTGTCTTATACTTATGACTTGCCATACTATGGAAATGGATCTAAAAAGATTTTAAGTGACTTATCCTATATTGGTTTGGCCTTAGGAGGCTCAATTGAAGTGCTTAGATCAATCTGGTTGGCATCAATTAAATCCTATATATTATACCTAAGACTAATACATCTATTTTTAGTATGGCCTAATGCCCCTTAAAAGTTAAAAAATGCATTTTGATCATATCCCCATGGAAGAGGCTTTGCTAGATCAACTTCTCTAATAAGAAGTAGACAAATTATATTACGTTCTAGTAGTTACTATAAAACTCTATCTGGAAAAATTGATAGATTTATAAAAGGTCATCGAAGAGGTGTTAATAATGTGACTCTCTGTGGGGGCTCTAAATTTGCATTGACTGTTTGCTGAGTTTGTCATTTGCTATCATTGAAGTTGACCTTATATGGGACTTTGTTGTTAATATTATTAGTTATATCTGATACACTTGTGCACTTGAGTTTTTCCCTCGATATGAGTTTGATTTCTCATTCTTTTAAAGTGTGACACAATTTAGTGAAAGAATAAAATATTTTGAACATGATTATCTCATGAAATACTGGTAGAAGACTTTGTTTGAGGAGGTCTTGTAACTCTTGATTTTCCATAGGGCTAGTCATCTTAGCCAATATGGTTTTATATCTGAGAACATACTATTTTTATTTCTATTGTGAAATTTTAGCATATGGCACCTTGTCACTGATGTTGATACTGAAGTGTTCTAGGAATATGTCTACAAGAAGATTGAATGCATTGACCGACTGATTTGGTAGATTATAAAACCATTGTAGTACATAATCCTTGAGGCTCTTTGGAAATAACTTAGTTAATAGCTAGTCATTTGATACATAATCCAAACATGCTATATGAAAGGCTCTCAAATGTGTCTATGGATCACCCTTTCCATTGTAAAGAGTAAGCTTAGATTGTACAAATCTAGGTGGAAAGGGTGGGGCAACTATATGTCATGCCAAAGGTGTATGTAGTAAAGTGATGAAATCCAATGCCTAAGTATATCTAGTGGTACCTTGCTCAAGATATTTCACATTGGATTGAAGAGATTGAATCTCTTGCACAAGGGCTACCACATCAGGAGATAGAGATGTACTAGCTACAATTGGTGGCATAGAAAAAGGTTGGGCTACTATAAGGGGTTGTTGTGACATAATTGCCCCTATAGTGTCATGTGCAACTGGTGTTTCTATAGTTTGAGGAGATTGGCCATTGTTTACCTTCTGTTGTTCCTCTTATAGAACTTTAAGCATGTCATCTTGCATATCCAGGTGTTTCTATTTTATTAGTTTCATCAAAACTAGTATATTAGGCCATTGTACAAGTAGGAAAACAATTTGAAATGTATTTGAATGTTTTGAAATAATTTGTAATAGGTAATGAGCTAAAAATGGAAAGTACTAGATAAAAGAAATGTAAAAGTTTAAAATAGTAATTTAGAATTTGATCAAAAAAGGACACGAATATACCAAACATGTAAGGTAATACCACAAAAGGCAAAGTAGGGACTAGTATATGCAACTAGGGATTTTTTAGAAATGTTATTTTCAAAATGCTATGAGCTTTTGAATTTGGAATTGACTTTTTGAGCTAAGTATGCAAGATAAGAATCAAAAAATTATGGGAAATTACTTGCTAGAATGGGATCTAGTAGATGCAACTAGGGTTATGAAACAATTTTTTTTTGAAATTACTATGAATTTCATAAATTTAAAATGATTCTCTAATTTTAATATTCAATCAAAATTTGTAGAAAATAAGTTGAATAGTGCTGGAAATTTACTAGGTATTAGTTGATGCAACTAGGGTTTGGAAATGATTTTTTTCCCCAAAATTATTGTAATAATTTGAAAAAAATTCTATAAATTTGTATATTTGAACTTGAGAAATTTAGAAAAAAATTGAAGATATTTCTAAAATTAGCAGAATATTTTTCCTAGTGGTCTGGAAGAGGTTTCGTGCAAAAAGGACCTAGTATGTGAAAACTAGGGTTTGAGTTAATTATTGAAAAATATTGCACTAAATTTATAGTTTTTTGGTTTTCAAATTTTGTAAAAATCAAGAAAATATTTCAAAAAATTAGAAATTATTAGCCCTAGGGTTTCTATGCAAAAATTTGAAGTTGGGTTCACCAAATGTTTTACTATTTTTGGGAAACTAAGGGTTTAATTTACTAATTAGTAAAGGGTATGGATTAATATGGAAACTAATGAATATAGTATGCTTAAATTAACCTTATTATTTTCTAAATCTATATTTTATCAATTAGTTACTAAAAATAGAAAATAAGGGGATAGCGAGTGAACGTGGCTGATTTTTGGACTGAGATGAAAGATTTTGGAACTACAAATTATTGATCTGATTGGGTAGACTATCAAAAATAGGAACTAGAAGTTTTTTTTCTACCTAGATAATAGTGCCATAAAATAGACACTTAAAGGTTCAACACTATAATACTATTTTTGGCACTATAGTCCCTTTGACCTATTTCTTCTAAGCTTTTTGGGTTCTATTTTGATGCTTTTTGAGGCTCAATGTTTGAAATTGCAAGTCTTGATCTCCTATGGAGCTCTATGTGGAACTAATTTTGTCTCTTAGGATCCTAGTTCTTCCTTAGGATTGACAAGTGGTCTTGAATCAACTATAAAAAGGGGTTAGTGTGTATTATGCACTAAACATGTGATCACACCTCATGTGTGGGCATGTTGTCTTTATACCAATACTTTAAAGAGGGATCAAGACCAATATAGTTATCCCAAATTGAATGTGTATTATGTAATCTTATGTATGTAATGCAGGTATTATATGAATCTGGGTAAACTTGAGATGGCTCATGACTTCTGAAGGAGCTTGAATAGGTTGAAAATAGGAAGATTTGCTTGAGTGTGCTTAGTGTATTTATAATTTGTGACTTTTGAATGATTAACAACCCTTATAAATGACCCTTTAATAGGATTTTATAGGGAAATTGATGATCTTGGGTTAGATGACTTTGTGTTAGGCTGATAGGGAAAAAGATAACAAACTAGGGAAATCTGACCATTCAAGGCTAAGAGTGACTTGGACAATAGCACTTGAAAGTGGACACCCTAGGGTCTAGTGCTATATTCCAACTTATGGCACTATTTTCTAAGGGTACAAGGACCCTAAGGGATAGGTTTGTGCCTAAGAGAGGAGTCTGGGATAGTTAGGGCTAAATATGGAAGGATTTAGGTGAGTGGGAAATAGTGAAAACATGCCTAGTGGGTTATGTAAGCGAACAAGAGAGACCTATGGTTTGGGTGTCACAAGTCATGCTCAATTTATGAAAATTTCATTTTTATGTGATTACAATATTAGAATTTGAAGTTCTTTTGGCAACACAATATTCCACTAAACTAGATATTGACATTTTTTTAACAACTATAGGTTTTGTTAAATATTCCAAGGTAATATGATATTTAATAATTGCACCACCCATTAATATACAATTTAAGTTATTAGGGTCAAATTATCATGGATATATTCCCTATTTATTTCTTACTCCATATTAAAATAAGTACCTATTTGTATTTCTTATATTAAACAACATTTTTCCCCAAATATAAAATCTAAACTATCTAATAAGAAGACACTACAATTGGTTTGAATTTTAAAAATCCTCGCATGTATTTACACTCTGATAATATTAGGGTTTATTAGTCAAGACAAGGAGAATACTAGATATTTGTGTATGTTTCTTTCGGATTTGATCAAGAACCACCAAGAAGATATAGTCAACTAGTAAAATTCATTTTTTTTGGTTGCTAACATAGATCTATAAAATTATAATATTAGAGACCCTTTCTACAACAATAATTCCTTCAAATTTTTCCAAATTAAGAAAAACATATAGGTTTTATAAACACTCAATAGTTTTTATTCAATTTTTTCCAATACCAAATAACAGTTTCAAATCTCATTGGTCTTATAAAAGTAAGCTATAGTTCATAACATTATATAAAATATAGATATAACCTATATTTAAGCATGTATGTGGTTATTATAACTAACTAAAAGTATAAACACAAACCTTTTATACTATAAATGAACAATAGAAAAGACATTTATTAAGAAGAATTTAGTGGTTTAAAATATTTAAACAAAAGTGTAATACTACATAGACATCATTACCTAAAATATTATTAGCCATTATGATCTTTTGGGAGAGGTATAACCATCACACCCATCCTCATAAGGTGATTTTTCCAAGGTTAAGTGGCTTTCAGGGCCAAAATACTAAAGAAACAACTCACAAAACCACACACATCTATTCAAATAAAGACCTAATTTTGGTAATAAACCTTGGCATACATATAAACTAGAACCATTCTTAACAAAAATCAACTAATGAATAATTATACATTAGAGATAAGAATCAAAATTTTAATATTTATAATCCTAGGTCTTAATTTAGTATCTATGGTTTCATTTTTGTTTTCTAGTACAACATTTTAAATATATATTTATCATAAAAAAATTATAAATAAAACCCCCCTCAAAATACAAAATCTAAATACTTAATTACTTTCTTGAGATGAAAGAACATAAAATTTGGGTTCTTTTTTCAATGTTCCTCTTCATGATTGATGTCCTTCCCTTTCTTCCACTATCAACATTCTAAATCAATGTTGTTTCTCCTCATTTGTCATCCCATTTGATGCCTCATTTTCTCATTTTTATCTTTAAAAAATCCTCTTATTTCTACCCACATGCCTACATTCCTTTCATAAATTTTATCATGCACTCATAGTGCTTTAAGACCCATAATGGCATGTAATAAATGTAGAGAGTTAAACTTGAGATTCCCAAACAAATTGGTTCTCAATGCCATGCCTAATTTCACTTAAGACTAACTTTCCAAAATAACAAAATTTAAAAAATGACTAATTATTTCCATCATTACCTTACTTCTACAAACTGTCTCAAACCTTAATAATTTGTCTTTGACCAATTTTTCACCTAATGACATTTTAATCATTTCATAAAATTAGTCATTTTATATTGCTATATCAAGACTAAATCAACATAAAACTAAAAATTTACAATGTATATTACAAGGATCAAATTATCCTTTGAAGTTTAATGACATCAAAAAACAAGTCTATTGAAAGAATGAGCGGGAGATACATAGGATCCATAGGATCAATCCAGGAGAAAGAACCCACAACAAATAACCTATAAATAATACCAAAGAATAAAATAAATTTCTCACACCTAAAACATAGGTGATAATCCACAAAATTATCTATATTCTCTCATTAATCTATCATTATTTTTTCATATATTGTAAAGTATTTATAATACAAATATTTTATTTTACGACAACAAACTATTTGTTTTGATTACAAAATAGAGAAAACAAACTATTTGTTTTCACATACTATGAACATGTTGAGAGATTCTCAAAAAAATAACCTAGGTAAATAAATTAACCCTAGGTAATAAATAACTTACCCTATTAACCCTAGGTAAGCTTAAATATTCATTATTCCAACACCCTCCCTTAATCGAAACATAAGGAGAATGACAAACAAAGATGGGTCCCAGCTACTAGGCCTAATAAGGTACCCATGTACAAACCAATCAAAATATATGAAAAATAAAGGAAGGAAGGACTTCATGGGAAATACCCCCAAGGACAACTTCCTTCACCCCAAGCATCACTCACAACTAAAGATAATGAGGAGAAGCCAAAGGTTTAGTGAAGATGTCTGCAATCTGCTCAGCTATAGGCACAAACTCTAAAGAAAGAAATCCATCATGAATAAGATGTCGAATGAAGTGCATGTGAATCTCAATGTGTTTTGTTCACTGATGCCCAATAGGATTGCGTGAAATAACACTCACACTTTGGTTGTCACACCAAAGAGTAGTAGGACCCTGCTGTGTGAAGCCAAACTCTCCAAGCAACTATCGAAGCCAAAGTGTCTCCTAACTAGCTTTGACAGCACCACGATACTCAACCTTAGTAGAGGACAATGCAAAAACATTCTACTTTTTGCATGCCAAAGTAACGTAGCTCTGATACCATGAAAGAATGAGCAGGAGATACACAGGATCCACAGGATCAATCCAGGAGAAAGAACCCACAACAGATATTTGTAACACATCAATAAAATAATGTTTTTGACTATATTAATAGATGAAAAATGATGAAAAATTTGCAGGGAAGAGGATCTTCAATTGGAACTCCAAGCTCTGATACCATGAAAGAATGAGCAGGAGATACACAGGATCCATAGGATCAAGCCAGGGGAAAGAACCCACAACAAATAACCTACAAATAATACCAGAGAATAAAATAAATTTCTCACTCCTAAAAAATAGGTGATAATCCACAAAAGTCTCTGTATTCTCTCATTAATCTCTTGTTATTTTCTCATAGATTGTAAAGTATTTATAATACAAATAGTTTGTTTTATGACAACAAACTATTTGTTATGATTACAAAATAGAGAAAATAAACTATTTGTTTTCACATACTGCGAACAAATATATTGTTGAGAGATTCTCAACAAATTAACCTAGGAAAATAAAATTAACCCTAGGTGATAAATAACTTACCCTATTAACCCTAGGTAAGCTTAAATATTCATTCTTCCAACATCTTTTAGGTCTTTTATAGAAACAATATATGTACAAGCTAACAATAATAATTATTAAGTTTTAGGACCTGATGATGTATACTAAATATAGTAGTAATAATGTATGGCCATACCTACTAGAATATAGGAATTTTGTGACCAAATTGTAATATATGACCACAAATAGATGCACACAACTCACACAACCACCAAAGGAATAAGAGATTTTATGTGACATAATTAAAGATAAAATACAAAAAAATTGACTTAGCCAAAAATGTAATTTAGTCAAGAAATTTCCAAAATAAGTATCCCTGAAATAAGTAATATAAAATAAAAATAAGAAAGTGTATAACCACTGAAAGCAAAATCACATGTCAAAACAAAAAATGATACACAAATGATAAGTCATGAATGTCTATTTGTTATGATATATTCCTTTATCTACCTATATCTATTATGATTTACCACCCTCTCCCATATGATGCTCCCCCTCTTAATTTTATTGAAAGGGATACACTGTAATACATCCACCACATTAAAAATAAACATAGTTAGTCTAAGCTATTATATATATGTATATGTATATGTATATGTATATGTATATGTATATGTATGTATGTATGTATATATATATATATGTATATATATGTATATGTATATGTATATGTATATGTATATGTATATGTATATGTATATGTATATGTATATGTATATGTATATGTATGTATGTGTGTGTGTGTGTGTGTGTGTGTGTGTGTGTGTGTGTGTGTGTGTGTGTGTGTGTGTGTGTGTGTGTGTGTGTGTGTGTGTGTGTGTGTGTATATGTGTGTGTGTATATACACATATATATACACACACACACAAAGATATATATATATATACACATACACACACACACACACACACACACACACACACACACACACACACACACACACACACACACACACACACATATATATATATATAATGTAAATATATTAAATGAGTTGTATCTATTCAACACAACTACAATAAAGTTATTTTATTATGCAACTACAAAAAACATAATGATGCTATAAAATCAAATATATAATGCCAATATAATCATGACAAATCATTAAATGATTCCCAATGTCTCTCATTGGCTGTCACTTCATCCCACTCAAGAAAAAACTGAATTTTTCTCTATCTAATACTCTCCCTCCATGTTCTAACCCTCACACAGTGAGGCAATCCCATAGTCCTATTGTTGATAATTTGGAAAACTTCACTAGCTATGACAAGGCATATATTTAATCTCCTAGGAACATCATAGACCATAGGAAGGTAGTTAGATAGTCGATGGCCCCTAATGTTCATTATAAAAATGATCCCTATGTAAAAAAACCTTGCCCATGCTCTCATATCTCTAGGATCTAAGCCAATGGATGGTAGAATGGTGCTGACTGAAACTAGTAGTGACTAGGGAATGATAGTTGAAGTTGTATTTGTTGTTTCACCCCTGGTGATGACCCTATTTAATAATCAAAAATATAAATTAGGGGAGGTGGATAATTTGATCCATCGACCTTATTTTATTCAAGTGGCCTCTAATAATAGACACTGTTGGAAGCCATTAGTCTAAACCAAACTATCTATTTCAAAGGAGAATCATTGATGAAAATCTTAGATAGAGAAGATGTACTCTCAAAAATAATAATGATATGTCAATTGTCTAATCTTTGGACTTACCTCCTATATTTGCATTGTTATATCTTAGAGAAGTGGAATCCCCTTATGGAAGGTAATCTATGTATCTTCCCCTGTACCAAGGTTTTCTTTATACTTTTTTTTTTATATTTTAGATAATAGAAATGTTACTTTTTAGGATTCCAGGTGGTTTTGGGATCAAAACTCTATACTATCCAAGCCATGGTATCCAATTTTTGACCCACTCAAAGAGACCTTTGATATTCATCTAGACTGGTTAGGCTCCCTTATTTACCTCTATAATTCTAGACTGAAGATTTCTTCAAAGACATTGGTAACTCTTTGGGTGCTTTCATCTCAATTGATTTAATCACTAAAGGTTATGACAATCTTAATTTTGCCCAGATGTTGGTTAATATAAATAATTCCATAAATAGTCTTGAGAGCATTGAACTTAGGGTTCAAGATCATATATGGAAACCATCTTTAAATTATGAGAGGCTACCTTTTCATTATCGAAACTACTTCAAAATAGGTCATTTGGCCTCAGTGTACAACTCTATTAAGCATAAAAAGGAAGTGTCTTAGTGTAAGGATGCTCTCTCAAAACAAAACTTTTTTTTGTAGCAATTTTAAAGAAAGTCACTCTGAGAAGAAAG
This sequence comes from Torreya grandis, assembly GCA_037957365.1. Lineage (NCBI taxonomy): Eukaryota > Viridiplantae > Streptophyta > Pinopsida > Cupressales > Taxaceae > Torreya > Torreya grandis. The sequence goes on along the minus strand of JARHVA010005269.1, from coordinate 78,999 downwards.
AAGATCTTGTGAGGGAGGAGCTAGACTTGGATATGTAATTTATTGTTCAATTTATCTCTAGATCATATGACTTAGAGGTTGAAATACCCATTTCAAGGATCAAATAAATAATAGATGTAACAATGGAAAAAAAATATGAGCCTTGTGAACTATTTAAAATCCCCATACTTGTTTACCTAGAATCTATAAAAGATAAGGGAGAATGGATTGAAATGCAAAAAAATAAAAAAAGGTTGAAGAAGAATGGAGCCAACATGTCTTTCCACTTAGATGGATTTATGGGTATAAGTTTAGTTGATGAAGGTTAAATTCATGGTAGGCATTCTGCCATCAAAATTTACCTTAGAATTCCCTTGGTAGAAGTTTTATGGAAGATCCCTTGTTTCCTATGGGGAGATCCCTTCTATCTATTTGTTTTTTGTGAATTATTACCAGCTATAAAGGCTGGTACTTTCCTCTTATCAGCTTAGGTTGGTTCAAATCATTCCTTTCAAGTCCCTTCACTTGGGAGTGCCTTTGATTTTTAGTGATTTTACGATTAACTAGTAGAGACAGATGTTATACATAAGATCATACACCACTTTATTATTTTGTGTCCATTTTGGTAAGCTATCGTTTATCTATTTGTTGGGTGTTTGGTCTCACATGGGTCATGGGTTGTAGTGCATCTCATTTGATATTTAATTTTTATATTTTGTACAAGGTTATAGGATCTCCCATAACCTAAATTTCACCCTATGAGATAAAAAAATCATGAATAATCATGTATTAAAATAAAAATACATAATTAACAAAAAATAAACATAGTACATCTAATTTTATCACACAACCTAACAACTATTAGATAAATAGTTTAGTCATCTCCTTAACAAAATCACCACTATTAGTAAGTATTTATATATGATGTCACATATTTCCCCCTAAAAAGTTCCATCATCCCGATGTTATAAAAAATAAAACATCTAAAAATGTAAATTGTTTAAATAAAAAGATCAAGAAAATAAGCAAGGAAATAATTTTTGAATTTCATCAAGATCTTCCCAAGTGACACTGCTTTCAAAATACTTGTCCCACTAGACATTGCATTGTGACACTTTAGTTTTCACATTGGTTTATACTTAAATTCAACCAAGTTATGAAGGTTACATTTAAGCTTTGCCAAAACCTAGAAGTCATATGTCAATCTCTATTTGAAACTATTTTCTCAAGAAAACCATGCAACCTATAAATTTCCTACATAAACATTTTTTCCATGACTAGTGTATCATCCATTAAATCCATAAAATAAAGTGTGATACCTTGGTGAGTATTTCAACTACCACTAAAATCATATCATTTTTATTTTTAAACATGGGCAACCCTTGGACAAAGTCCCCACTGATGACTTTCCATTTACGTTCTAGAATTTCATGTGGGTACAAAAATTAAATAGGATGAACATGATATGATTTGACTCATTAGAATTCTATACATTGAGACATAAAATTGGCTATATCTCCTTTCATTCCTTTTTTTATTTACAAAGGTTTTAATTATACAATAAACTTGATCGCTCATGGGATACCTAAATATGGTGTTATGTAACTCATTAAACATCATGAGTCTCAAAATTTCTCTGTTTAATAGATACATTCTTCTATTGAACCTTAGGATCCCATCATTATCTAACCAAAAGACTTCATATCTATGATGATGGGGTTTGTTTTCTATATCTCTCTTGATTACTCATAAAATTCGTCTCTTTTTGACAATTTAAAATTTTGATCTTGAAAGGTACTTTTGATAGTAGTCAATGATAATATGTACATTCTATAGCTAAGATCATCTACAACCTTATTATATTTTCATTTTATATAGTTGATATCAAAATCATAGTTAGATAAATACTCTAACCAACACCTTTGTTGAGTGTTTAGATTATGTTTAGTACAGATATACTTGAGCCCCAAATTATTTGTCTTAATCACAAATGGTTTACCCAATAAATAATTTCTGCAAACTTGAAAGACATACACAATTATGATCAACTTGAAATTATGTGTAGAATAATTAGGCTCATAAGGATTTAGTTTCCTTGAATAATAAGCTACTACTAAGCCCTCATATAATAAAACTCTGGCTAAGCCATCCCTAGAAGAATTAGTTACCCAAAAAATGGCTATTTGGATTTGATACTTGTATAAATTTGAACTTGACAATATAAATTTAATATTGTGTTACTTGTTATTGAAATTTAAATTTGATTAGCATTTTTTTTACCTTTACTTGATTGCATCAACAATATATAGATGAATAACATTACATAACTCTATATACTTGAGATTATTATTGAATAAATCATAATATACTATTGACCATTTAAAACATAATAAATAACAACAAAATCTTAAGAAAAACAAATTAATCAGACCAATAGTTGTAATTTATACAAAACATGAATGGATATAAAAATAAAAAATATATAGACTATTAATCAACAATTGAAATGTCAGCCTAAATTACATGGCAAATCGAATACTTGGACAATTTTGTTTGGTGATATGTGGATAGATTGTAGGTTTACTTTGACAAACTTACTCAAAAAAGAAAGATGACAAAACTTCATGCAAGCATTTTGGGTTTAGTTATTGAACAATGTTGACATCAAAATTTGGTAGGAGATGAAAATACAAAGAGGGCATGAAGCTATAAAACCACATGGAAATGCACATGGAGCTCAAGAATTCATTGTATATATTTGAATGAAATAATCACCATCTAGAGAAGAAAAATAACACAATGTGATTAAACCTTTGTACTATACTCATTGCTCAACAAAGTTTATGTGATGTTAAATACAGTGCAATGAATTGAATTTCTTATAGGTGCACTATTTTAGTGTTAATGTTTTAAACTTAATGAATATTTTTAAATAACATTAAGGATATATATATATATATATATATATATATATATACATATATATATATATATATGAATGACAAACTTTAGCAAAAATTTATATATTTTTATCATAATATATTTTTAAAACTTTTTAATTGGCTGAACAAAGAATATATATTTGAAAATTGATTCCATTAATCCCACTTTGATAAGGACTAATAACAAATATGTGGGTTTAAAATCATCTCCATGAGTAATTGTTACTCATCATTGTCATTCATTGATATATATCAAATTTTAACATTTTTTTTAATATCATGACCTTTTTATGTAGATAGACATTTACTCTTTATAAGATGAACCTTTTAGAAGACTATTAAATAAATCTCTACCATCTAATTTTCATAAAACTTTAGCGTTCTTTTGTCCAACTATTGATAATATTGATATTTTTGATATTACTTATGCTGATATTTTAACTTTAATTTTACTACTTAATATGTCAATTATAATAGAAAATAAATTAAATTTGAACATATACACATTTCTCTCAATAAAATATATCATAATAGTTAAAACTAATGCATCAATAATAATTCAATGAAAATTTTTATATCAGATATGGGTAAAAGGTGATGGTTTTGTAGAAGTCCCACAACTAAGAAGAGGGTTTTTAAATAGGTCTCACAACCTTTACAACAAAACAAAGATGGTTGTTTTAAGAGTAGGTCCCACAACTTATACAACATAATAAAATAGTGCACCCAAATGGAACTAGGAAAGAGTACCCATCCAACACCACATATCAACCCTAGAGGCTAGCCAACACGTGAAACAAAAATGAAATAACTACAAAGTAAAAAAATTACAATGATGGAATAACCAAATTAGATCTTGTCTTAGAATCCCTTCGATAAGACATTACATGGCCTCTACAGAAAGAAACTAACAATAGACCTAAACAATTCTTAAAAGATTTAAATTGAGACAAACTTGACAATGGTCCATCCATCTATAAACCACCACTTACAACATCACCATAACCTACATAGAATCTTCATAAGTTACCAAAATTGAAGCAGATATACCAAATCAAAGACTGTCCCAGCTCCATGGAACTTGCAAGGTAACTCAACAACTTGTTAATGATTAAAGATAGGTTTACATAGCTCCAAACCGTAGGGACAAACTTTAAGGTGGGTCCACTTTGGTTTGCACTTTGTAGAGTATAGAGTCCCAAGATTTCTTTAATATTTTGATAACTAGTTGGGTGATCATCATCCACCCAAATGAAGACCAACATAGCTTATGCCATTCCGGTTAGGAGCATGACAAATCACAAATATAATGTTTTCAACACAAAATGTATAGAACATAAGACTCCCAAGGAGAAATCAAACCTTAAATAACTTAGATCTACCAAGATTCAACTTATCACTACTGAGAGTCTACAAGGCCCTCATGTTGGTGGTGTTTTTCATTCTAGGAACAATATCCCCTTTGAGATACGATTTGAGAAACTAATCCTTGGCTAAGTAAGGGCCGACCTTCTAATGTTGCCTACATGGATCAATCAGACTAAGTGAATCACTATCAAAAGACACTTTGTTGAACATATCTTCCCTATTCCCCCCATGTCAAACCTCACCATCTACTAGAAGAGCATAATAAATAAACATGACTGTGTAGCTGGGGGTCATCAGATCTATTCCCACAGGGGAGCGAGGCCCACCTTTCAAATTGTAGGTAGAGAAACCCTTGTGGAAAATATAGATGAAGGAACATGGGAGAGGAGTTGCTACTGGAGTTAACAAAGCTTTCAACAAGAGAATATAGAATCACTAGGCCATCCTTCGATGCAAGGAGACACAGGCCAACTTTGCAGGTCATAGGACTGTTAGGTCTTAGATAGTTTTGACCAGGCACACAATAGTGTAGCCAACTTGCAAGAATCGCCATGGAGTTTTCATATATAAATGAAAGAGGCTTGGTGTGATAGGGAGGACAATGTTCCATCAAGAGCAACGGGATGAGAATCTCGTTGAGCAGATGGATTCTATGTACATCCATATAAAACCTCCATTATTGTAAAGTTTATGTCATGTAAAAACAAATTTAATGGTGAGAATGAAATTTATTCTAAACCATTAAATATTTATTTCTAAGAATTCATTAGCTATGTAATTTTTATTTTACTTATGATTTATATATTTTATCCATTATAATTATGGTACAGTGAATGTCATAATATGTAATTCTTTGCTCTAGTGCATTATGAGTCAAGTCATGGTCTGAATTCAAAATAAATCAAAGGGACCTCAGGTCATTGTCAATTCAAGTTAGGGTTTGCATGTACAAGTCAAGTCAGGTCTGCATTGATAATTTGATTTAAGTTGTACTCTAATGAAAATATCAGAAGTAACTGACCTTTAGTTTTTATTTTTATTTTTTATTTTAATGCAAAATACCACTCTAGAAAATATCCATTGTTACACTGCAAAATTTATATGAATGATTATAAAGTACCATCCCATAGTCTTTTTCATATAACACGTTTGCAACTACATGATTGAGCTAGCAAGTGACATTGATGTCTTTATGGTTGTTATTGTCATAGGACTCTTCAAACAATTATTAAGGTTATTATCAAAATGTTTATAAATTTATTTCAAGTTTTAAACCACTAAGTAGAATATTTTATGTTTTTCATCATATTTGATGTCATCTAGGCACCAATTTATTGTTGATGAAGAGCTTGACACACTTTATAACCTATGGATCAATGAAGCCTTGCTCATTCACTATGTTGTTGGAGAATTAGTACATGATCATTTAACTTTTTAGAACTTTAACATCCCCCAGATTATGCCAAAATGTATTCTTGGATTATTCCCTTTGTTGATTATATGTTTTGAATGGATTGAAAGAGAATTTAAAAAAATATATTCTCTGCATTTACATGCCAAGGATGAAGAGTGTTGCATCCAAATTTCAAATAGGGAGGTTGTTGCAAATATTGAGGGAAGTTATAATAGATCCAATTTGATGTTTAATGAGAAGATATGAATGTAATGAAAGTATGATGTAGAAGCATAGTTGTCATTTTATGTTTAAGCAAATGCATAAGAAGTAGAGAATCTCTGTAGGTAAATTTTTTTGCATGAAATATAAATCATATACTTTCTTTCAATCTATAACTTATAGGTTTTAATATTTTTTATAACAATGTAGTCAACTCTACAAGGTCAAATTTATATTGTAATTTAGAACTTTCCATGTTACATTTATAGAATGCATAATAATATATAATGTTTTGAGCAACAATCTCCAAATTTGAGTCCAGGTTCGAGAAAACTCTTAGTTTCTAATTTAATGAATGTTAGCATTTTCAAATAAAAATTGAGCAACAATATTCAAATTTAAGTCCGAGTTTGAGAAAACTGTTAATTTCTAATTTAATAAATATTAAATAATTATTTACCATTTAATCATTCTCCATTAAATTATATATATATATATATATATATATATATATATATATATAATTTTAAAATCAATTGATGTGTGCATACAACTAACAATATAAATGTAGGTTTAGTGTTCACGCTGCATTAAAATATTATATTTTTGTGCAACACATAACCATTATCTAAAGTATATGTGGTTGTTAACTTATAAAATATTCCTGCACTCCATGGTTTATTGATTGAATAATTATAGAATAAAACAACATTTCCAAATTAAATTTTGGCGATACTAATATATAATAAGATTACAAATGGAAATGTAACTGTATAAATGGGAACTTTTGTCCCACATGTACTTATCATGATACACTAAAATAGATGATGTTGACATCTTTTGGATTTGTTATTTTTATCACAAACACAATTAGGATCATTTAGAGGTATTAATCAACTTACATACAAAATAGAATAATTTTAAGATTCTCAATGCATAGTAACCCAAATTACAGATGTTGTGTGCTCAAGCAAGCCATAGCTAAATGAGTTGTCATTAATCAAGAAACAACATTCAAAATTTTTTTACACCATGCCTAAAAATAATACAAGATGCACCACTCAAGATGATTATTCAAGGAACAATAGGTACATGGAAATCATACTTGATTAATAGCATCGAACATGCATTAAATGGACTTGTAGGTTGATGTAGTTACCCCCTACTTCTCCTCACTCTAATTGTTGTCACAACATGTAATATAAATTCATCAATCTTATCCAAGAAATGAAGACACTTGAATAACAAGCACTAAAAAATTTGGAAGATAGATGAGACACATTTAATATGTGCTCATTGAGGAGATGAGCTTCATAGGACAAAATATGCTCAACATTATAAATTCTCAATTGCATTAGGATTTAACTCAACATAACAACAAATATTTTTGTGGTCACTTAGTTACATTTGTTGGGGACCTATGAAAACTTACCCCCTTAAATAATCTACATGTATGTAGGGAAGTCATTTGGTCACACAAATTTGTAAACATTTGAGATAGTTGTAACATTTCAAATAAAGTTTATTCAACAAGGATGCACAACAAATCAATTACTATTCAAAAAATTATTAACGAACATTAGAAATGTAGACCAACTAATAGAAGATTAGAATGTGCTCATGTCAAGAATAATGACCTTCATGCCTCCAGAAGAATAAGAATATTTTAAAATCTCAACACATTTGTATGCAACTAACAACAATATACCAATCAAATATTAAAATCGTTAAAAAAATTAATTTTAATACATAAATCATAATAGATCAGACAACATGACAAACAAATCTAACCATAATGATACTCAACTGGAGCCAACTGTGCTTCCATGTAAAGGACTTAAGATTATGTTGACATCTAATTTGGGTGAAAATAAGGTTAGTTAATAGAGGCATCAAGAAAATTATATATATTGTCTATAGTCTAGATTTAAAACCATCTTCCTTACCAATGTTTTTTATTGTTACATTTAAAAAATACTACTAGGTGGACTTTCATTACTCTATCAAGAGTACACTCAATATATGGCATGCATATCTCCCTTCCATTTGCATTAAATCATTATACAAGAATGAAAGATAGTAAATATGTAAACCTTAGGAAATTAAAGGAAACAAGACTTTGTGTAATACCTCTTCCACAATATTTACAATGAATGTAATATTTCTCAATAAACACACAAAAAAAAATGTTTCACAAAATTTGATTCATTCATTACTACTACTCCACCACTTCCTACTCTTAATAACTTACCAAAAAATATCCAAAATAATAAATATATTAACAAAGAAAACTATCTAAATAATTGAACACCATATTCTAACTTATAGTTTATGTTAGTTATTTATATTTAGGTACTAGAGTTTATCTTATATCTTATGTTCATCCATGTTGCGAATATATTAACATCTAGTACAATTAAACCATGTTTAGCAACATATGAAAACACCAAACTCGGACATCTAGAGGAAAGCGCAAGATGATAAAAAAGAAATTCAAATGGTGACATATTTTAACATGCACTAGTTAGTGATGGTGAATGGCGATATCAAAGTACTTTAGGTGATAGTATATGCCCGAGAACCCATATTGCACACCAAACCTAGATTTATGGTTGTGGATGGATTTACATAACTGGCGTCACCCATTACAAATAAGTTCATAACTTGTTTGATAGCGACATCTTTAATTTATCATTTTTTATTGTTGAAAATAGATGAAGATGTCATAAAAGCCAATTAAAATATAACTCTATAGCTAATGTGTTCTTGAATCAATAATTCAATATTACTAATTTATGGACAAAATATTGAAATCATTTAATCTAACTTGTTACTTTTATTCATTTATGTTAACATTATATTTACACATGAAAATTAAAAATTACATCTTTCCAGCATTCTTACAATATCAAAAAATTTGCTAGTTATAAATTTATTAAAATAATTAGTCTTACCAAATTTCCTTCACATAATATATGCCATTACACAAACTAAGAATTTTTAGTTTTAAAAGAAAAAAACAATGTTGCCAAGATGCTTGTATATCAATTTTCGTTCAATGTTGTGGAAGGTGGAAAGAATGACCATTTACTTTGCTCTTCTATTGATTTCAAGATTGACCATTTACTTTGCTCTTCTATTGATTCGACATTTTATTTCACCTTGCCCTCTTACTTGATGGATTCCAGTGTAGAATAATTCAATGTCTTCCACAATATCCTTTTCCTCTCTTACACCTGCTCAAGTTGTTGATCAAATTTTGAATACGAAGGAGGATGCACCTGAGTTTGATCTACAACAATTAGTTTTAAAAGCTGAGTGTCTCCTCCACTACAACCACCACCAGGCATAAATACCATCCATTTTATATGATTTTCATTTATTGGGTTTGAAGGTTTATTGTTTTATTAATCAACGATATCATACAAGGATTCAAGAGCTATTTTCATTGCAAGTGAAAAGAAGCCACGTCTAAGAGAATGTAGGTGGCATGCCTTCCATATCAAATGCTTCTAAATTCTCTGAAGGCGTGTATGAAAATGTCAAAATAATTATGAGTCAAATACATTTTATAGGGTATAAGTTGCCCCTGAAAATATTCTATAGCTTTGAATGTTTTTCCATCTTCTTTATTGTCGAATAGTTTGGGAGTGGAAGATTTTATAGATCAGCGTGTAAAGTAAAATTGTATTCATGTGATTTTTATCTAATTTTATAGATATTGGAAAACTCTAGAAATAAACTGTTAGAGTTCTTATTATACCGTCAAACATTTTTATCTTAATGTTACTAATTATTTTAGTCTTACAAGAAATATTATTTCCTAAAAGAAGAGAACTTCCATCAAGGGTTGGGTAAGAAGAAAACCAACTTCGATGCAGACACATATGATGTGTAGCCCCTGAATCAAATAAACATTCACAATTATAAGAGGAAACATTATAAATAGATAAAACTTCATCACTTACATCTTCACTTGTTTCTACCCAATTTGCTTCCTTGGTGGATTTTCCTTCTTTCCTTTCCCAACAATATTTCTTAAGATGGCCTGCTTTATCACAGTGCTATCACTTTTCCTTATTGTTCTTGGCTTCTAACTTAGATCTATATATGCCTCTATAACTTTCCCCTCTTTATCTAAATCTTCTCCTAGAAACCATAGCCTCAAGCATAGAAGTCTCTAGACTAGATTTTCTCATCTCCTCAACAAACAATGCTCCTACAACAAACTCGTAGTCAAGATCATTAATAGTATTGAAACTAATAGAAGTTACTCTATGATCCCAAGAATCTAGTATAGTATTGGCGTAACATAGTATTGAAAACATTTAAATGATCAATAAATTTCATATCTTCTTTCATTCACAATGTATACAACTGCCTCTTCATGTAAATATGATTTGTTATAGATTTTTTTATATACAAGCCTTCTAATCTAGTCAATAAAATTGCCACATTATTTTATCCATCTGTATTAAAAGGAACCTCATTTTTAAAACACAATCATACTATACTAATAGACTTTGTACCCAACTCTTCTCAGTGATAATCATTCATCGTCATAGGTTTCTTTTCTTTTTTGTCTAAGGTTTTGTGCAACCCCTATTACACCAACACATCATGTGCTTTGAGTTTCCACAATTCAAAGTTGTTCTTACCATTAAAATTCTCCACCTCAGACTTTGCATTTGTAACTTTTGCCATTTGATGCTACAAATAATAACACCAAATTTGAAACATAGTTGCAACAAAAATAAGAGTAACCTTATTTTGATACTACTTGTTAGGAAACCATGCACTCTATAACTATGTAAAAATAACAAAATGCAATAACAAAGATAATTAAATAGATAAAATATCCAACATGGATTTAAAAAAACATAGGATTTATGTGGTAAAACCTTAACAAAACTAAGAAAATGTCCCCTCAGCAAAAAATCAGGGATTCAAACCCCTGTTTCTTAGAAGATGAATTTCACCAAATTTTATTTTTAGGAAGGAAATTCCTAATGGAATTTTTCATTCTACTTTTATAAGGAATAATCCTAACAAGGCTTCATCAATTAGGCGTATTTATCAGTATGGAGTTTGTATGTAATCTACACAATGAGTTCACGTGTAATCTATTAATCTTATAATTAATAAAGCTTGATATCTTGCACCATGGATGTTTTCATAGATTTATTAATTTTTTACCATGTAAATCATGTGTTTTTTCTATTTAATTATCTCTGTTATTACATTATTTATTTCTACATAGCTTTAGAATGCATGGTTTCCTAACATAAACACCAAACAAGCATAGACCTTTTGAAAAGTATGGAAATGTTCATTAGGTAGGAGTGGGTTTGTTACTAGTGGATTTAGTTTTAGAAAATATAACAAGGAGTGATGCTTGAGGCTTCTAAAGTATATGAATGATCTAGCAAAAGTAATCATGCAACTTTAGCCTCTTCCTCATTTAAACAAGGAGATGGAAGCCAAAATGAAAAGAGGGAAGCTTGGGAGGTAGACAGTGGATTCAACTCATTGAAAGTATAATATTTTAAATTGCTTGTTTGTTTTATATTGCTTCTTTCACTAAGCCATTCTGGTTATAAGATTAAAATTCTACTTTAGATAATAGTTTTTCAGCTTCCAAATTTTCAATGCTTGTTAAATGTGGTATAAAGTTTATTCAAAGCTTCAAAAGATTGCACATGACCTTCAAAATCTTAGTAGGGAAGTGTATGACATGTGCAAGATGCTTATTTTATAAATCAATGCCTTTGAATTAAATGTTTAGAAGAACCTGGTATCCATTTCCCAACCTATTCCTACCCTCAATGAAGATGTAGGTAACTTATCCATTCATTTTCTATTAGTATATCTAAACTTTCCTACACGCACTTAATGCTTTCAGATTTTTCAACACAAGATCTTTGAAATATATCTTTTCGTTAGATTAGTATATCATCTTATAATCAAACGGACATAGATTTTATGAAATCTTAAAAAGTGTATTGGCATGTCTTTCACTTGTAGATGAAGCAAATAATTCTCTATAAATTGTAATATTTTAATATTAGAATTTATAACTCTCTATAAAAAGGAAGAAAGAAGAAAAATTATATATACATATACTAAATTAATTTTTTATAGAGTACAAGAGGATAATTAAAAGACTTGTTATGTTGCAACACTTTCATCAATAATTTTTTAATTTATATAAATCATTATCTTGTGTATACACATGTATTTTAATTTTAATCCAATAGTATTTATAATTTTATTTTCTTATTATGCACACACCCTCTTGGGTTTCAATTTCTACCAAATAAGTATAAAATCTTTGGTTTGGAGTTCAAAAACTTAGTTTAGTCATGTCAACTGTAAGTGGAAACAACCTTTACCAACCTCAAATCCATATTTTTTAATGGAAAAAAATATTATTTATGGAGTATCAAGATGAAGACACTCTTTTGATGTCAAGATGTGTAGGATTTGGTTGAATGGATTTCTAAAATCAAAAAATTAGGTGGTATTCGATGCATTATCATAAGTAGAGAAAGATGTGTTGAAAGAAAATAATAAAAAGGATGTAAAGGCCTTTCCATTCATACAACAAACCATGGACTAATCTATGTTTCCAAGAGTTGCAGTAGTAACCAAATCCAAATAATCATGAATATCTTACATGCAACTTATAACCATACTAATAAAGTTAAAATATCTAAGTTGTAAATTCTTATAATATATTTTGAAAATCTACATATGAAAGGTTGAGATTCACTACATGCTTCTTTTACCCATGTAATGGGAGTAGTAAATCAATTCAAGTCTCATGGAGAGACATTATAGGATCAAAGGGTTGTATAATAATCCTTAGAAGTATATATATTGTGTTTGACACTATTGTAGTTGAAATTAACAAGTAAAAAAACATAACACAATTGTCTATTAATGAGTTCATTGGATCTATGCAAACCCATGAGCCAAGATTAAATAGAATATCTAGTTCTCCTCTTGATTTAGAACACAAGTTTCAATTAACAATAACAAAGGAAGAGGAAGATAAAATTTTAGTAGTGGTAAAGGAAGATGTTTTCCAATAGGAAGAAGAACAAGCACATTTCATAATGTTAGAAGGTCATTTCCAAACACATATTTATATACTACAAGTGGAAGAGGCAAGTGAGGTAGCCACAATAAATCTCATGGATAGAGGTATGATATATCCCATGTTTAATGTTATTAATGTAAAAAAATTAGACATTATTCAAATTAGTGTAAGAAGAAACAATTTGAGCGGTAGATAAAATGCAATTTTTTCTATAAAAAATTAGATTGAAAATGAAAATAGTTCAATATTTATCATTTGCAATGTTGTTCAAGAAAGAAAAACATATGTATGGTTCTTAGATAATGGATGTGGTAATTATATGACTAGATGTAAAGGCTTGTTTACAAACATGGGTGAATTTATAAAACCATAAGTGAAAATTGGAAATGATAATATATTTTTTGTTATAGGAAAATGGAGAATAAAAATTAAAACTAAGGAAAGTGAAAATAAACACATCCCATATGGTTATTATGTTCCTAAAATCAAACACAATATAATCATATTGGATAAACATATAAAATAGAGATATATGGTTCATTTTGAACATGGAGCATGTGTGATTTCAGACATAAATCAAAGTAATAACCTCAATGTAAAATGTGAAATGAAAAACAATAGAAATTTTCCCCTAAAAAATTAAAATACATTGTCAGCTACATATGCTAAAATTATCACTCAAGAGATGGCTACAAATGAATCATATTCAAATTTTTAAGGTATTGTATTAGTGATACCTTTAGCTGCATTTAAAGTTGTCATACAAGATTAGTTTTGGCTTTGGCATTTGAGGTTTGGACATTTAAGCTTCAGTGGTTTGAACTTGTGAAGGTTGTATTTTAGAGAAGAAGCATAGAGAATAATTTCATCTTGGTAAGTCATATCTAAGGCTACGATTGAGATTGTTCATCAAAATCTACGAATAAATATGCAAACACATTCGATTGGATACAACCTATATTTCTTAAAATTCACAGATGATTTCAACAAAAATACTTGGGTTTACTTTAGGAAATGCAAACAATAAGTTTTAATTATATTTAAATAATATAAATCCATGGTTAATAATAAGGAGGAGAATATTTTTCAAATGAGTTTCTAAGTTTTGGCAAGGCACCTGGAATAAATAAAAAAATTACTACTAGATATACACCACAAGAAAATGGTTCCACATAAGGCAAAAATAGAAAAACATGGACATGGCTTGGAGCATGTTGAAAGCCAAAAATTTGTCAAATGAATGTTGGGCAGAAGTTGTACCTTGTGTAGTTTATATTTTTAATCGATGCCCCACAAAGTGTAAAATATGAGAGTACCTAGAGAAGCATGGACTGGAAATAAGCATAGTGTTTCTAAGTGGAGAGTTTTTGGTTGTGCAACATGTGTTCATGTGTTAGATCAAATAAGGAAGAAATTAGATGATATGGGAGAAATATCTATTTTTATGTGATATAGTAAGAAGACAAAAGCGTAAAAATTGTATTAATCTTATCACACAACAATTTATAATCAACATAAATGTTTAGCTCATTGAAGAATAATGGGTTGGTAATATTAAAAATTTATAAAATATTGAAACGATGATACCTTCAAATGAAGTGGAGTCATCAAATGGAAATGTGGCATCAAATAGTCATTCAACTCAACAAGATATTATTCTAGTAAAGCTTCAGGTCATACAATCACTCCAATTCCTTTAATGTATCATATTAATGGTATATAATATCCAACTCTAGCATCTTTGAGGTCTCAGAAGGCATCCTATTTGAAGGATATTTATCAATAAACTCAAGGTGGTCAAAATGTTGACTTTTTATTTTAGTTTTGATTATACACACACACACACACACACACACACATACATAAAGCAATTGGAAAAAAAAATTGGCTTTGCTTTGAAAAAAAAATTTGGGTCAAAGCCATGGATAAAGAAATTGATGCAAAAGAAGGAAAACATATGATTAGTGTGAAGTGGGTAAAGGTGATAAAAATGTTGACCTTTTTTTTTTTATTATTATTTTCACAAGCTGATTTTTTTTAAAGAAGTAATTTGAAAACAAAAATTGGGTGGAAGCCATGGAAGAATAAATTTTTGCAATAGAGAAAAATCATACTTAGGATCTTGTAAATATTCTAGAGGAAAAGGTATGATTAATGTGAAGTGTTTCTTTAAGATAAAATTAAATGTTGAAAGTAATATTGAAAAAAACATAAAACAATGTTTGTTGCAAAGGGTTTTTCACAGCCACCTAAAATCAATTATATGAGACTTTTAACCCAATATCTAGAATAGACACTATAATAACTTTTTTTTAGCAATAACAGCTCCAAACAAATAATGTTTATATTAAATGGATGTCAAATCAATAGTTTTGAATTAGATTTTAAAATAAGAAGTTTGGGTATCAAACTTAGTATATGAAATTTAGGGTCAATACTATACTATTTATACACTGAAAAAAAATTGTATTGACTAAAGTAAACTACAAGTAGTTGGTACAATAGAATTGACTTTTAATTTTAAGGAATAAATTTAGAAAAAACAATAGTAAATCAACATGATGAATACATTAAAGGTCAAATTTTGATTGTGTACTTATATGTTTATGACTTAATGTTTACAGAAGAGTTTTTCAATTGACATATTCAAATTAAAAATGAAGAAATAATTTGAAATGATTGGTTCGAGATTGATAGTATTTTATTGGCATTGGAGTAAGTCATAAAACAATGGGATTTTTATTTCTATTGGACACATGCAATTTATATTTTGAGTAATGAATTGCAAGCCAACATCGACACTAGTTGCCATAGCAATTAAATTGACAAAATAAAATATGTGCTTCAATGTATATCCCACATTGTACAAAAGACTTGTTGGCAATCTACCATACATGAAAACAAAAAGATTTGACATTATATATGGAGTAATACTAATTTCAAGGTTCATGTTGTCAACAAATGATTCTCATTAGAAAGTTTTTGGTAAATAGTGGAACAACAAATCATTGTATTTTATATTCAACATCAAATGACTTTAATTTGACATGATACATTTACAATCACTATGTTATAAGTATTGATGATAGAAGTAATATATTTTCTATTTTAGTTCGGGCCTCCAAAAATGAGCACATTTTCACTCTTTCGTTAAATGAAACAGAATATGTAGTAGCTACATGAACAACATGTCAAAAAGTGTGGATGTAAAATGTGACAACAAATAAATTTTATAACAAAAAATCTCGATGGCATTGTCAAAGATTCATCTTTTTAAAAAAAAGAGCAAGCTCATTCACATATAATATAATTTCATTAGAGAATTAGTCATACCATGGGTTGTAATATTTTATTACATTCAATAGACTCAAGAGAGAAGAAACACTATTATGTTGTAACAATTTTTCAAATAAAATTTTGATCTATATTATATCATTATCTTCTGTACATTTATGTCTTTGCTTTCATTACAATATTATTTGCTTTTAGTCTTCACTTTCTATCAAATTTTAAATTATATAATATTTAATTTCATATTTGTTTTACAACTCCAATTAGATCAAGGAAGCTGTTAAGCTCATAAGCCAACAATAGGAGTGGTTGTATATGACATCCAAAGATATGAGAAAATCATTCTAAAATTAATCTCATTGAATCGCAGCCTGAAAATCCATATAAACAATTTAAATTTTTTAGTTGGAAGAAAATAAATAATTATTTAAAAATATGAAATAAAATACAAACACCTTGTAAATTGATAAATTAATAATAATTAAATTATTTAACATTTATTAATTAATAAAAATAATACATTCTAAAATTATTCTCATTTACAATGTAAAATATTTTTGAAAAGATAAATAATTATTTAAAAATACCAAATAAAACACCACCATTTATAAAATAATAATTTAAAAATAAATAAATATTATTTAATATTTATTAATAAATAAAAATAATACCCACTAAAGTTATTATCATTCACAATGTCATATGGAAGAAGGTAAATAATTATTTTAAAAAATGAAATAAAATACAGTCATTTTTTAAATAACAAATTTATAATAATTAAATTATTTAATATTCATTAAAATAATAAATAAATTTTCTAATATTTTTTAAAATAATAAATTAATAATAATTAAACTATTGAATATTTATAAATAAATAAAAATGAAATAAAATACAGTCATTTTTTAAATAACAAATTTATAATAATTAAATTACTTAATATTCATTAAAATAATAAATTACTTAATATTCATTAAAATAATAAATAAATTTTCTAATATTATTTAAAATAATAAATTAATAATAATTAAATTATTTAATATTTATCAATAAATAAAAATAATATCATTAAAAAATACATGAATGTTTAGTTATGTAATTAAGATTATGTTATGATTTTTTATGTTTAAATTTTTTATTTTATATTTTACTTCTTTCTTTTTTTAATAAATATATACTTTTGTTAATAAATTATTTATAAATAATAAATTATCATTATTTTTTTCAATTTTTTAATAATTTATTTGAATTGTTATTTGGTAATAAAGAATTATCACTATTTTTTCTTTTATTTAATATATATATTTTAATAATTTTTTTATTATTAATATTTATTTTAATTTATTAATAAATAACTATCATCTATTTCTTTTAATAATAGTTAAAATAAAATAAAAATAATAATTAATGTTTATAAAAAATATAAAGTAAAAGATATATAAAATAAAGCTAAATGCGGACTCTCTTCCCAATTCCATCTAGAACTATCTTTAAAAATTAAAAATTAAATATGAACAAAATCGTGCAGTATATCCAAATGCGGAATGCAGTCACACTCATAAAGGAACTTCATTCTTATTTTAGGAGATCTATGGTTCAAAACCCTAACAATTTACATTCCCATTACTAATGCGGTCAAGCCCTAAAAATTGGCTATTACACATCTCTTAAGGAACGTGAGACTTAATAAGAAAATGATTGAATATTTTTTTTAGATATTAAACATTGAAAAAAAGTTAGTTATTATCGTGCAGGGAATTATAAAAATTTATTGAAATAATTAATTTTAATTCAATCGATGAATAAAATGCAAGTTTTTTTAATGCATTCTTAAGTGTAAAATTAAATATTGAAGAATATATCACACATGTTTTTATAGAGTATTGTATTTACATTTCTAATAATATAACAAAAAATGTTTGTCTATGCATTTATATATCATTATTATTTCTTCCAAAAATATTTCATCTTTTTTCATTTTTATTTTTAATTTAAATGACACTTGTTTTTTGATGTACTCGTAATACCTTTTTTTTTTAAATTTTAAAAACAATAATTTCAAGACGTATACATGCATTTATGATTAAAAAACAAATATGCATCTATTTCCCTATAAAATTAACATTTAACTAATAATTCCTATAATTTATTAAAACAATATTCTCCTTAATTTAATGCAAAAATAACACATGTTTTTTTTTTATAACAATAAACAATAAATAAAATAAATGCTCCACTTTCAACTCAAAATAACTCATATAAAACTTCACGTACTTCGCAAAAGGCCAAAATCTCCATATGCACCTATTTTTTCTGTTTGTCATTCCATTACAATTTTTAAATGTCATTCTGGTTGGCATTAATTAATCCCTACGGTGCAAGGAACTATAAGTATTCATTGAAACAATAATTGTTATTCAATGGACCAATTAAAAGCAAGTTTTTTAATTTATTTTAAAATTTTAAAATAAAAAATCAAAAAATATTCCACAAATATTCTCATAAAATATTCTATTTACATTTAAAAAATTATATAACAAAAAAACATCTATAAACATATCCCCATAATATCCCGTGATTTATGCAATAATCCTAATATTCCCATTAAATCTACGTAATTTTACAGTGGAACGCATCGTAATTTTAGGTTTCGTTATTACAAATGCTTAAATCAATACCAGTGAGCGGTCATGTACCGCAGATAATGGAATATTACTGCAACACTCATGCGAGCCATTCGTATGTCGTGGGTATCGCGACCGGGAACCAATGAAAATATACCAAATATTAATGCTGTTTTGTTGTAAGATCGCATAGCTAAGTACCTATTTTCCGAGCGGCGCGTCCATCACCATTGGATTTCATGATCTCATCTGCACCGTCGAGTTTTGTAGGTTTACAGTTTCACCCGAGATCTTGGCTGCTCTCATTTCCTCTTACCGGCTTTTCAAATTTCTGAGGCGGCGAAGTATATTAAAAAATTAGAGGGGTGGGACAGGGTTGTGCGTTACAATCAAACAACCGAGCATTATTTGAGAGGCTAAATCATTTTGTCCCTTTATTAAGTATTAATTTCTGAGTGGAAGGGGGCCCTATGAGTCTAATGCCACTAACGCTGGTTAGGGGCCCTTTTTAATACAGTTGCTTAATAATGCAGTCGCCCCACACGGGAGATATTTCGTGCCGTGCCGCATACGGTGCCATTAGGCTACCCACATGAACATCAAATCAAACAAGTCTATGTACTTTACAATTTCCATAGTTTGAGGTCAAATAATCAACTCTCTTTGGGCCCCACCGCCCAGGAGGGGGGATTCTTTCAACCAAAATTCATCTTTTGCTTCTTACACAAACGCGTTTGTGCGTTCGATGGTTTCATTTAATTTCTCATTTTTTTCAATAGTTATTTTTCAAGTCCAACTCCTCAAGAGTTGCATTCTAAGCTAAATAAATCATAATTCAAGTTAATTGATTGTAATTAGCTTAATTTCAATTATATTTAATTTTTTACTCAAAAATGTAATTAAAATTAATTAGAGATTTGTTTTGTAAAGTTTAAGTGTATTTTATTAATCTTATTTTTAAATAGGTTTTATAAGTATGTAGTCGGGGTTAATCGAGCTAAATCTATAATCAAAGTATTTTTAGGAGTTATTTTTCAACATAAAAATATACATGTATTAATAGTAAATTTTACAATTATCCTTAGAATTCACCTACCATATATATGTTTCATAGTTTTCAATATAAAAATATTTGTCTACAATTAAAGGAGGGCTAACTAGTTGAGTAGAGCCTTAAGACTTTTTCACCATCGCACCATGCCGCTAAAGTGTTGCATCATCCAATGTGTAAATTCTAGAGTCTCGACATTGTCTTCCAAATACTAATGTAATTCATAATAAAACATTCAATAATATTTTTATTACTTTTTTTAGATTGAATTAACATTGTACTTGATTAATATTATACTTAGAGTAATTCATAATTTTATAAAACATCCTTAAATCATATTAAGATACTTGTAACTATAATTTAGTATCTCTATCATATTGTAATCCTATAAAATTGTTTTTCAATTAAAATGGAGGCCCTTGTTTTTTTAAACATTTTTTTAAATATTTAATTTTTGTCAATCTCTTTACTGAAGAGTAAATATTATCCTTATAATTTTTGTGAAGAAGAGATGATATTATTATTTTCAATTTAAAAATGATAAAATAAAAAATATTTGATATTAAGAACAAAATAAATAATATTAAATCAATAATAATTTAAATTGTAATAATTTAAATTTTAAGATGACAAATATTTAATATTAAGAATAATACAAATAAATACAAAATAAATAATAATTAAAATTAAAATATAAAAATAATAAATAAATATTTAAGATTTAATAATATAATTATATTTTAAAAATTAACATTTAATCTATTTTAGAATTTAGAATTTATTTTTAATAATCTGAAAAAATTAATATGTATATTCTTATTTAAGTATTGGAGTGAAATAATTATTTAAAATATAAAATAAAATATAATTATTTAATAAAATATTAAATTGATAATACTTAAATTATTTAATATTAATTAATAAATATTAAAAATTTACACAAATATTAAATTAAATAATAAAAAATATAAATTTTTAAAATAAAATTAAAAATTAAAAATAAAATATGAAAAAAAATTATAAAATAAAGTCGAATGCATACCTTCCTTTCCAATTCCATCCATTCCTCCATTACAAAGGAGATTATTTTGAGAAAACAGCAATTTTGTTTACGCTACGGTGGCATTAATAATGCAGCTAAGCCCTGTAAGTTATCTTTGAAACGACGCTGGTTTAATATTAATGTCTTGTCTTTTTGTCATTCCTAATTGATGAATGTGGGATTTAATTATTCTTTTATCAAATAGAAATGCTTGTTTTTCTTAAATATTAATAAGTGAGAATTTTCCACCAACTTTTCAACTATTAAGTCTATACCAGTCTCTTCCTCCAAGATACAATATTAATCTTTTAATGGCTGCGTGGCAAAAGACCTGCTAAGCAAATGGCCTAACCATCTAATTATAGAAATAAACAAAATTTAAACATTAATATAATAGAAACGCTCCAATAAAAGGAAGTCCAAAACAATAGAAATTTAGGTTTAAACGTTGATACAGTAGAAATGTTCCAAAACAATGTTTTACTTTTGCCGTGTCTGAAGTCTATAAAGTAGTTAGGTTTATTGGGTCCTTTATAAATAAAAAATTTAAATATGTTTTAAATATATAATGTATATATTTTATTTGTTTAAAAATATTTTTAATATTTAAATAATTATAATTTTTTTTTTATTTAAATTTTTTATCTATTAACATATATTTTAATAAAGGTTAGTTATTTAAATCTCTCTTAAATAAAACATACAAAATATTTGTTCATATAATAATTTAAAATTTTAAATAAATAAAGAAATTTGAGTGTGTATAAATTGTCAATTTATTTTTTTATATTTTTATGGTTTGTAAAAGTTTTTAGAAAAAATTCTTTAATAATTTATATATTTATAAAAATAAAACAATTTTTATATTTCATTATTTAATATAATAAATATTTATTTTTATATAAAATTAAATTTAAATAAAATAATTAAAATTAATTAAATAAAATAAATAAATAAAAATATATTAAATAAATTATAAATCTGTATAATAACTTTAATTATTAATTATCTATTAATAAGAAAAAATGCTAAAAGTACCTGACATTCCTAATGAAATAAATTAATGACATGGTTCAACTATTTTAATCTTTTATTTCTTCTCTCTAATTATTCCGAGACACTAACATACCTGTAAAATTGACTTTCAACTTTACCCTCAAACGACTCCAATTATATTTATAATATATACAGACATGAAAGAAAACAAAATACCTTTAATGTCTTGTGTTGTGGACGTTAAACAGTATGGGACGACTTTTTATAGAAAAAATGAATTTATATACAAAATTGTATTAATCAATATAAAAGCGGTTATGTTGTGGATGTTTCATAAGATAATGTGTTCATTTTATTAATGAATTAATTTTATGTACAACATTTTTTAATCATTAAAAAATGAATGAATCACACTCCATAATATTATTGTTGCTCTTAATCAATACAACGTTTCATTCTTAAATTATTTTTTATTTCTTTGAACTTCACTAAGCCTTCCATCATTCATCAATTTTCTTGGTTAAATATTCTAATATCCTTCAATCATATATTTTCATGGTTAAATATTCTAGTTTCTCGTTTACATAATTCATAAATGAATTCCTAAAAAAATGTGTCAATGAAATTTTAATAAATAAATGTGTTAAGCTAATACAAATATCTATAAAATTCAATCATTTAAAAGATATAAATTTACTGTTTTTTAATGTAGTTAATAATAGGTGTTTTTTTTTTTAAACTATATTTTTATTATAAAAATATTGACATTAAAAGATGTTCATCTATGGGATCAATCTTTTTGTCATTTAGTTGATTTGTAGTCACCATTTGAAATTGAAATATAAATACAATCATATTATTTTAAAATCGACATATGGTATAGGCTCATGAACTTATGTTATAGAGCCCAAGGGTTATCGATGGAAGTGCATTGCGTTGCTTGCATCGAGGTGTTAGATATGCAAGGACAATATGTCAACATAATTTAGAAATGACATTTAATGTGATTTTACAACAATGCTAAGGCTACTTAAAATATATTTTTTTAATAACGAAACATTTGTTTCATTTATTTAGTGCGATATTTATGCATGCATAGAGAAGTATTAAGAATTCAATTGCTATAAGTTGGTTAAGTTCAAATATATTTCTCTACATAAATGTAGTAAGAATATTTTGTATGTCTAAATTTTATTGTTGACATACATACATACATACATACATACATACATACATACATACATACATACATACACATATATTTATATATACATATATGTATATTTATATACATACATACATACATACATACATATCTATACATATACGTATATTTATATATACATATATGTAGGCATAAATATAGGTATATGTATTTTTATAGACACACACACACACACACACACACACATCGATGTCAACATATATTATATACAAGTATCTACAAAGCCAACAAGCTAACAATTAGAGAGAAGATCAAAGCAGTTAAGTTCAAAAGATTCAAAAAGAAAACCACAAACCAATAGCATAAAAAACTTCCTAGCTCAATCGATGAGTGCCAAAATAAAGCACTACCCTGGAGTAGCTTAGGAAAGTAGGAAAATTACACCACCACAAGATTTTCTCACCAAATTTTAGAATGTCCTTTAAGAAAAACTCCAAGATCACTACGCAATAAACTTTAACTACCTATGAACCCAAGACCAAGAATTTGGTTTCTCAAAACATCTCAACACAAATGATCCAAGAGTCCAATATAGGAAGGAAAACCTAAGATTGTAACAAAATCTTAGAAATCCAAATCATTGATTCCTTCAACATAAATTTGATCAACTTGAAATTTGTAAGTCGGCGTAGACACATAAATTAATGTTTAAGCTAAAACAATGCACTTGTGACCACTCTTTTGGCACACTTAGCTCATGACCCATTCTAAGGCCTTTTAACCACTTTACTTAACTTTTCATGTGAATAACTCATCCCTTTTTGTAACCCAAATGACAAAATAATATCTCTATCTAGGTTATTCGATATCATAAGCTTGCTTTCACATTGATGCACACATTCAAATTATCAATTATGCCACTTAAGATAATAGTGCACCTCATTATTGTCCACTTTTACCAGCAAAATTCTAGTATTTATTAAGAGGAAGATGATAAGATCCAAAGTTCCACAATAAATCTTTAGGAGAGTTAGTCTTGTGGTAGTTTTGAGAGAAAAAAAATATCATAAAAAAAATAATGACATGGAAGATATCTCAAATGACATAATTGAGCTTCTACTCATAAGAACTATTTTTCAAAATGTTGATAATCAAGAGAGAATCGCCTACCACAAAAAATTCTTGAAATTGGAATGAGTAGTAATTATCAAACTTTTGAGAAGAGATAATGCTTTTACTAAATTTTTTGAAGACCATGGAATGTTGGAGGCATAATAAAATAACCCTTGTCCAACATTATCTTTGAATATGCCTTTGCCTTCAAAAATGTGTGTTACATTTGTATTATGCATTAAAATTTAACTTGATATAATTTTTGCTCATGGGATTCCAAGAAGTCATTAACCTTTTGTTGATTTGAGGAGGGAAGTTGAAGTTATTTTTTAATAAATTTCCTTTTAACAACATACGATGTTCCTCTCTAGTGATTTTATTTTTTATAAGTATAAATTTATCCTTAAAAGCTTCTTGAATGAACACTTCTATTCGAAATGTAAGGATTTATTTCTATAGTGACATGCTCCTAAAAAATATTGTTTATTTCCTTATATAAAATCCAAATGATAAAAGATAGGGCTATAGCCTAAATACTACTAACTTGAGCCCCTCCTTCTTCTATCAATGTAATTGAAAGTTCATGAATATAAACTAATACAACTAGCAGCCTATTCATTTTGTTAAATAACCAAGATCAAAGTATCTACAAAAAAATATAATGAAGAAGGATGTGGCTTTTGGGTTCAAAATTATCTTTACATAAGATGCACCAAGAAAACCTCACAAAACCAATCCTTTGAAGTTTGTCCCAAAAAGAGATTTATAGATTCATGTTGAACTTCATATTAACATTGAATTTAATTAGATTTTGAGGGTATGCAATTTTTGATAGGCATTTTATTTAATTATGTTTGAGGATAAAAGTATTTGGTGTGATGGTCAATAGTAATGCAATTTTTTTCATGTTGTTGTGGATTTAAAATGTCGTGTGGTTTTGAAATCTCAATGTGCATAGATAATAGTTTTGGATTGTGGCCATTGTTAGTTTAGTATTTATTGTTTTCATAATATTTGTGGTATAAATTATTTGTATCTATTTTTCTTTAGCATTATGGAAGAAAGTCTCAATTTACAAGGACGAGGGGAATAAACTTAAAAATGTTTTTTTAATTCTATGTTTTTTTCGTCATTGATAATGCAACATTTTTTATTATTTAAGATGACTTTGGAAATTCAAAATGGATGAAAAACTATCCAAAATATTTATTTGATCTCCATTTTCATCTTCAAGAATAAAAAATAATTTTAGGATTTATGGTTCTTCTTAAGGTTTATGTTGGAATAGGTTCACGAATTGAAATGTTGTGTAGTTTTGATGGTTGGCAAAATATAGACCTGATATTGGGCATACAACCATCATGAGGTGAGTATGGTGGGAATATTTTTATTTTTTTTAGTTTCGGTGGTGACACTGGCATTAATTTTTTAAAAATAAGGTTTATGATAGAAAATATCTAAGAATACTAATCTCTATTCTTGTGATGGAGAGTTTTATTTTTCAATTGTAAGGGGGTATATAAACCTCGAAATGGCTTCTAGTTATGATTTGTTTTGTTGAGTGTTGGGAATAGGATATTTTCTTTTATTTAAAATGAAAGTCAATATTGAATAGATGTTTCACATATTTTTTTCATGTCATTTATGTACTTTTTAAAGCTTGACATGTAAGACTAGATTTTAGGTATTTAGATAGTTTTTCACATTGTTGTGGTTTTAATTTTTTAATATTTTTTATAGTTAAGCATGCATAGACTATAATATAATAATGTAACTATTTTCATATTATTTATAAAAATAAATTTAACAATGGAGTAAATTTATGTATAGTTTTCTCTAACATTATGATAGAAACAATATATATAAATATTTTAAATTATGTGTGAGTATATGACAAATATACATTTTCAATTCTTAATATCATCATAACCATCCAATATTATTACATTATCAATGAGAAACAACAAAATATCATATTAAAAAAATAAAAAATAAAAAATAAAAAATAAAAAAATAAAAAAAATAAAAATAAAAATAAATAAAATAAAAAATAAAAAATTAAAAAAAATACATCATTGTGGGAGTAAAAAGAAAATTGAATGTTTCACCATGCAAAAAAAAAAAATGTCATAAGTTAGACTGATTAACCATGCACTTAATATTTTTTTCATCCTTATGATTAGGAAAAAATACTTGACAATGGCTACATTCCTATATTATGGTCTATGCACATCAATGTATAAATATCAAGAAGTATTTTTTTTGGTTGTAATAAGATTTTTTTCCACCGTTTAAAAAAAAATAAAAAAAAGAAGGGTCCGCATGGTCATGGTTTTATTTGTATCAAAACATTTTTATTATTTTTTCATATTCATTTTTCTTATGGGTTGTAGTTAGCCTTAAGTATCATTTTCTTGTTATAAAATTTTAAAATTTGTTATGTAAATATTTATTTCACATGTTTGATAAATTTATACTCTTTTGTGTTGTATTTTAATTCATATGTAATAATAAAAATTTGTTTAATATTTTATTAATTTTAATGAATGTTTTTTGTTAATAAAAATTTGAAAAAATCTAATCTAGATATAAATTTGGCATGCAATCATTTTGAGTTAAGTTGAATTCAAATTAGTGTATCTACAAGATTGAAAAAGTCTTCAATTTTGTTTCTAACAATGATGTCATTTTTTATTTTTTGGCCAAAATATTATTGTTATCAAAGTTGTGTTTTATGAGTAGATATTTTTCCCTGTTGTATAATAAGAGCAAAAAATCTATCGGTGGGGATGTGTTCGCCCTTTAAAAATTGTGTCATATATACAATATATATTAGTAATTAAAAATTTTCAATAATTTTGACAACTTATCCATGCTATAAATTTTATTATGTGGATATTCATTTTATGTGTTTATTGATAATAAATTCTTTTTAATTGGAAATTAATGTGTATGTAAAAATGAATAGATTAATTTGATGAGTTACAAATCTAAAATAATTATACTATTAATAACATCATGAAAAAAAATTAATGTATATATAAACTCATCCACTATGACAACAAATTTAATGATTAATTTTGATAGTTTGACATAAACAGGTTACAAATTAGTCATACAATCATTGTAAGTTAACATATGTTTAGTACCCATGTGTGAATGTGGAGAACATAATATTTAGTGTTTTTTTTTTTCCCTATATTTTTGTTTGAAAATGATGTTAATTTCTTAAATCAATGTGTCTTTGTGTTCTATACATATCTAAAAAATATTAGGTTATAATTGTTTTTAGTTTTAAGGCAATGTTATGAGACTATTATGTATTCAACATTAGCATTAAATCAAGGTAAGATCTTTGATTTGAATAAAATAATTAAGTGTTTCTTGTTAATATAGATATGTTAGTTTTTATGGTTAGTTATAGGATTTATTAAAAAATAAGTTGTGAGTTTAGAATTTGTGTTGTTTTCATATCTTGATTCACATGAATTGAAAATTGAAAATGCAATTTTGTGAGATAAGTTAATCTTTAATCAATATTTTTGTAAAAATGTAATGAATATATTTTACTATCTATTTTATTATTGAATATTTTACTATCTATTTTATTATTGAATTATCCAACTTAACAATGATGAAAAAAATACTTTTTTTATTGATTATATTTATCCCACCATTAATTTGGGTTAATAATGCATTAATTAGACCTTTTCATCCTGACAAAGATATTAAGAACGTAAGTATTTGTGTAAAAGAGTTAATATTTATAAAAATTTTACCTTTGTAATAGGTTCAATTTATTTGATTTGTAGAATGAAAAAAAAAGTGGCTAAATTATAAGTCAGTTGGTTTGATTTATTTTTGAACTAGGGTTGAGATTCACCATACACCCAATAACTAAAAATATCATGTTTTATGCATGATTATATAAATATTATGGTGATGATGATTGGATATAACAAGTGCCGTGAACGGCTTTAGTACCTGCCCTGTGCTGACCTATATGCTAAATATGATGCCATAGAATGTGCACGCTAAGTGTTTGACAAAATGACTAAACGAGATTTAGTTCTATGGAATACTATCATTAATGGGCATGCTTGTAATGAACATTGTGGGATGGCTATGAAACTCTTCTTTGAAATGAAAGATGATGGTACCTACCCTGATCACTTCACATTCTCAATTCTTCTCCATCTATGTGCCAGTCTATTAGTTGTGGCACATGGCAAGCAACTTCATGTCCACGCCATTAAGAGTGAGGCATAAGTTTGATGCATTTGTGGCAAGCATCCTTGTTGATATGTATGCAAAGTGTGGAATTATGTCAGATGCATGAAGAGTTTTTGATGAAGCTCCTATACGTGATACGGTATTATGGAATTCAATAATTGTAGGATATGTTCAGCATGGTTGTAGTAGAGAGGCTATTCAGATGTTTGAGTGGATGCAGAGAGGTGGTGTAAAGCCTAGCAGCGTCACCTTCCTTTGTATTCTCCCCACGTGCAGCTATTTAGGTCCAGTGGGTAAGGACTACAGCTATTTGAACTCCATTACTTGAGACTATGGGATAGTATCATAAGCAAATCATGATGCTTGCATGGTTGATTTACTTGGTCATGCTAGCCCTCTAGATGAAGCCCATGATTTTTTGCCAAAGATGCCCTTGAAACCTAGTTCTTTGGTTTGGATTTCCTTGCTTGGGGCCTGTAGAATTAATGGGAACATAAAGCTAGGGGAACATTTTGCAGAGAAAATTCTTGAATTGTAACCACAAGATGCCTCTGCGTATATTTTGTTTTCAAACATATATGTTCCAGCCGACAGGTGGGATGATTTAAAAAGATGAGAAGAATAATGAAAGAAAGAGGGGTGTAGCCGGCAGGTGGGATGATGTAGCAAAGATGAGAAAGATGATGAAAGAAAGAGGGGTGGTAAAATAACCTGGACTAAGCTGGATTGAGGTTAGAAATAAGGTGCATACATTTGTTGTTTTGAATGAACCCCATTTATTCTAACTCCCTCTATTATAACCCCCTTAAAATAAATAATTTTAGTGGTTAGTTTATTTAAATTAATCACATGCATAAAGTAAAAGTTTGAAATCCTTTGTTCAAATCTCTTTTATTCTAAGCCCATTCAAATAGTACAAGTGGGAGTTAGAATGAAGGGAGTTGGGTCAAAGGGGATCGAAATGAACTCCATTATTATTGGATGGACTTGGCCGTCATGTGAGACTCATTTATGTGCTTTAACCCAGTTATTTTGGTGAATCTCAGAGTCTTCATTATTTTAATTTTATGTTTTTTTATGTATAGGATATATTGTACTCGCACTAATGTATAAAGTACCATGGAGGATTTTTTTTACATCTTAGTTTACTTTCATGTGTGTGTACCTTATTTTTGTGCAATTTTTACTATTTTAGTTGGCAGTCTCTTCCATCACCACCAATGCTATCTTAAAATAATTTATCTATATTTTTGACACCTTTTTTTGATATCTAATCATCTCACATAGCTTGAAGTGTATCTATTTTGGTTCACATAGTTTCAACTTGTTTGGTGTTTGAGAAGTGAATTCAAACCACTCGTACATATATTTTTTTCCTCCACTCCAATCCATTTATCATTATTGGGGGATAGTTTGCATGTAGATTTTTTTGTGTCACTCCACCTAGTTAGTAGTATGGGGGGTGTGGTCTAGATCCTATTTATTATGTGTTAAACATCCCTTTCACATAAAATACTCTTATATACTTTTGAATCCATTGGCAGTCTTCTTTATTGGAGTAATTTTAGTGAAGTCAATTTTTATTTATTTTTTGTGATCGAGTAGTAGATTCAAACCACTCATGTAGATTGAGTTGATTTGTAACTTTCAATCATTTGGAGTATAGACTACTTTAAAATCACTTTTTGGGGGATTTTTATCTCTATCTTCTTCTTTTATCTCTTTTCGATTGAGTTTTTGATAAGGTTTTTCTCTTTTGTCCACTTTATGAGAGTTATATCTATTTTTCACTTTTTTGACTATTTTTGGATTCCTTTTTTTTACATGGGTATTGTATTCAAGCACTTTTTTGTCGAAACCCATATGAAGAGTTTTTACTTATCTCCATGGATTTTTTTGCGATTCATATAATGACACTAGTGTATCATCCCCACCAGTCTTTGTACTCATATATCACCATCTAGTTGGAGGGCATTCAAGCAATGTTTACTAAAGTTTATCAATCCACCTAGTATTTTGGAGTGTAGTGTTCATTTTTAGTTATCCTACTATTTAACACCATTATTAAGTTTATTTTGAAGTTATAGAGACTTGACATCCATGTAATCTAACAAGATGAATTGGCATAGATAGGGACATGTAGCTTCACACTACATCTCTTTTTGTACATGGGTATCATCATCATATCTTATTGCCATGACTCATTTTTATTTCTCTATCTAATCATATATATTAATGGAGGGTGTTAGAATTAATCTATGATTAGGTCTATTTTTGTACATTGATGAAGTTAGTCCTGCATGCATGAAGCTATTGGAATTAATCTACCTTCCTCCTATAAATGTGCCTTTTCACCTAAGGATAAGATGGAGAATAATTTTAGAATTATATAATCTATTTCTATGAAAATATAGTTTATTCTTTGTGAGTATGCTAAACATTTTATTGCGATGATAATGGATTCTTGAAGAGATATTGGTTGATCAGTATTCTTAACTCTATGAAATAGATTAGAAAATAATGACTATATGCTCAAAATTTGGTTTATGAATGCCAATATATCAAAACAACTTAATGTTTCAAACCCAAAATAATCACTTTTAAATATTTATTGTCATCTTAAAGAATAAGAAAGACTAGATTTACATCTACTGGAATGATCTATCCAATTTATGCCTAATCAATGGTTGTCATTTCAAGTTTTAGGAAAAATATGATTCCATTACTTTTCAATAATGCATATACAATCATCATTTTTTGATTCATGTGATCAAGGTTGTTATATCTATAGCTTTGAATGAGTGTACAATACAACTTGAGTGATTTATAGAGTGAAATAGTGGTGGTTGGTTTGTCCATGTATACATTATAGGTGCATCCAAACGATCAGATCTCCTCAATCCTCTAACCCCCTAATATAGTAGGTAGGTGGGTGGGCCATAGATCAATCTAGATAGGCCCCATAGCCCATGTATAGATAGGGGTTAAATGCCCTATCTCTAAATAGGATATATGTTCTACTTTGGAAGTTGAGGGCATAAACATAGCCTAAATTGAAAAACCCATTTAGACTATAAATATAAATAAGGGGCCCCAAATGGTCTTGGGTCCATCTCATCCTATAAATTTTGAGTGAGGATTAATAATGATTTTCATTAGTCGAGTGAGTATGCTTATGCATGTACACACACACACACACATAGTCAGGGCAATTGAGTTCCTCAATAATCTCAAAGAATTCAAAATATTACCTTATAAAATTTTAACACATATAATTTCAATGTTTATGGCTCTCACCATTATATCTTCATGGTTTATATCATACAGATAGATAAAACTACCCACATATATTTTGTATTGTAACCATTATTGAAAAAAAAATATTAGTG
This sequence comes from Torreya grandis, assembly GCA_037957365.1. Lineage (NCBI taxonomy): Eukaryota > Viridiplantae > Streptophyta > Pinopsida > Cupressales > Taxaceae > Torreya > Torreya grandis. The sequence continues at coordinate 47,089 of JARHVA010005269.1, read as the reverse complement.
TAAATGATAAATAAAATACAAAGAAAATATTCATGTCACATTTTTTTAGTTTCTCACCCTTGTCATAGGGAGGGGTACCTATTGACATGGATGCCTTGGCATACTAGCCACCATGTGGTAGATATCGAATGATAAGTGGTCGATAAATGGAATGAATATCACACTTTCTATGCTAGCAAGTGTAATATATAGATATTTATATATTTCATTATATGTCATTGATATTTTTTTGGTATATTCTAATGCTTATGTAAGCATAAAAAGGTTTGTTTGATGTGTTTTTAACTCAAACTAATAGTGTTGTCAATCACATTAAAAAAAATACATATATAGATCAAAGTATAATATTGTGTCCCATTAAGTAGCAAGAAAAAACTTTAAGAACTAATTAAAAAATAAATTCTAATAAATAATTAATAATATTTAAAAATGTTGGAAAAATGTATAAACACTACATCTTTATATATATAATCTAAAACAAAATTTTAAAATTAATATCTATGACCCAAATTAAATATATTTTGATGTGAAATTAGAAGTGTGTATGATTTATTTATGCCAAAAATCAGGATACACTATTATGATTTGACCTATATATAAACTTGTCATCTATTACACCATGTTTGACTATTCATTTTGATTATTGAGTGGAATAAAAAATCTCTTGTGTTTTTATACTTAAATAAATATAAACTATAAATTAAATGCACCATCATTGTGATTTGATTTACACTTTAATCAATGCATTTGAATCGATATCATACACATATTTTGTTTATCTCATTTTTAGTTTTTACATTGATGTTAATTTTGAGAAAAAAATATATGAATTTCTTTCTCTTTAAACATTTTCACACTGCTATCATATAATTATTTTACTGGAAAATGGATATGATCATATTTTCATAATCTTGGTTCTTGAAAATGTGTTCTATGAAATTATTTTGTTTCCTTTAGTTGTGATGTTGACACTTTTTTTAAATACATTTATTTTTCTCATAAACTTGTGTGTAGCTTTGTAGGGTTGTGATTATAAACTATTTTGTTTAAAAGTCTACAGTTAAAATTAATTAGGTACATCATAAGTAGATAATTTTTTATAAAGTTTATGGCTTTCACCACTATAACTTGATTTTTTTTTTTAGGGATAGAGACACCTTCCAAAAAATAACATCATCTATAAGATCATGTTTAATAATTTTATTTAATTATTTAATGGGATAATAAATATCAATCCTTTTGATAACTCAATGCATATAGGTTAGAGATTGACATGTAATCAATGTTAGGTGAGCTAAGCTTGAAGCAATGCCTCAGTTTTTTTTTGACACTTTAATTGGTTAGAGATTGACATGTAATCAATGTTAGGTGAGCTAAGCTTGAAAAAATGGCTCTATTTTTTTTGACACTTTAATTATTAACATTTTAATTAGTAATTATTATGATAGTCATGCATTTACTTGAATTATCTTTGAATTTCATATCCAATTGATTGTTCACATCAACTTGGAAGATATTTTTTAATGTTATGCTATTATATTTTGTAGTTTTTAAAAAATGTACTCAATAAATTAATCATTTATCCATAATAAAATTTAAATAATTATTGAGCATATTTATGATAGTTTTTGTATTGTATAAAATCACATTTGTGTAAATTCATAATGTATTATGTTATTTACTTAAATGAACATATGTGAAAGTATAATTTATGAGAACACCATTTTGCCATAGTATCAAATCTATTCTAAGATATGTATTAGGAATTTTTATTTTTATTTTTTTAATTGGTTTAATGTGTATGTAAGAATTGAAAGGTTCTTTTCATATATCATTAATAAAAACTCATGTTTCATAGTTTCATCAGTTTTTTCAATTGAATAAAAAATAATTATGTGTAAAAATAATTAATAACACACTTCACAAAGAATTAATCTTTATTACTTGTTACAAGTTTTCTTAATTGATGATTGTTATCAATATAAATCACAATATTGATACATAAAATAAGGCATGTTTTAAATAATGTTATTATATATATATATATATATATATATATATATATATATATATATATATATATAAGATTATTTTTATTATTATTTTTATTATTTTTTTAGGGTTTACTAAAACATTAGTTACAAAATGTTTTGTAAAGTTTTCACAATTCCTTCCATTTTAACACATGTTTTCTTTTTTATTACTTCCTTAAATCATGTAATTTATAACATAAATATGATTTTCAATATGAAAACACTGTATGAAATGTAATTTAAATGTCACCGAACCTTTTAATATAAATTCATATCACTTTTCGTATGAACTATGATCTAGAAAAACAAAATGACATAAAAATAGGAGCCTTAAGGTTACTATAAGTAAAGGAATAAGACCTTAGAGGTAATATAAGTATAGAATATCCAATACATGTATATCTATAAGCTTAAATGTGCTTTGTCTAAGCAAGAAAAAGAAAAAAAATTGACTTTACATGCTGAATTATAGGGTGTTGTTTTTATGGTCCTTGAAAAGAATTAAGGGTTATTCCATGCAATCAATGTTTTTAAAATAAATGAAAAAGTTGGCACGCAAATAAGGTTAGTTTTTCATTATGTTATTAAGCTTCATTAAATTAATTAATATTTGTGTGTTTTTAATTAATTTTTTTTAAATTTGTATTTCTTTTATATATTTGACTAAGAAATATTTTAAAAGTAATAGATATAGGTTTAATGATTTTCTAGTGAAATAAATCACATATTTAAACTAATTAATTTTTCTCATATTTTTCATTTGATTTTAGTTCATGTTTATTTTTTATATTATTTAATAAAAACCATTGGTTATTATGATTGAGAAATATTTTCATGTAGAGTTATTATTACTTAATATTTTATAAATAATTATTCATGTAGAATTTATGAAGACAATTATTTCACTGTCTCTTGTTTACATTACACCTCCTTTGTACAATTGTTGTTAAATAGTGAAAATATTAAAAATAAAAATGAATTATTAAATTTTGTATTTCATTTTATTAATATTAATTAAATTTAAGACTAAAGAGAATAATATAAATTATTAAAGTTTGTAATTTTCAAAATATATAAAATGGCAATAAATTTTATTAGTCTTCGATGCTAATTTAAATCCAAATACAATTTTTTTCTCTATTGAAATCAATTGCACATTCACAAAGCATGTGAGTGCAATTATCAAGAATCTTAAAAAATTATTATTAACATTAATACTCGATAAAAACATTACACCTTAATCCATACTTAATACCATTGTATTTATATGGTTAGGTCTCAAAGTTAATATCATTTCATCTTAAGCACATGTGAGGTTATGATCTTTAGACTTTTGGATTAGGGACCTTCAAGGGGAAAGTAATCCCAAGTTTATTGAAAGCTAAAATAAATCCATAATAATTAGATTCACAACAACCCAAGTGTTTTCCTATAATTCATCCATGCCCAATCCTCATGTTGCCTACATATGAATTCATGCTTGCTACACAACTAAAATTAGGGTGATATAGTTCTTTGAAAGTCTAGATAGTAAATTTTTACAAGTTATACATCATATATACAATCCTAATTTTTATTAAGATCAAAAATATTATTATCATATAATCTTATTTGATGTACTTTTTATCCTATTTTTGTAATCTTAATTTATTATAATTTTCGCATTTGAATATATATTCATATATCACAAAAAATTCATAAAAAATGAAAAGGGTCTCAGACCAAATCACTTATTAGTATTTAATGAAGATGACATAAACTACATATTAATATTAAAAGATATGACCATACACACTTTCATATTATAAATTTTAATAAACCATAGTCTAGTGTATTCATAATATCAACATGGCCACCATGACATAAAAATGGGTCCATAATTTATACACAAAAAATAGGTTCATCATTAATTAAATTTACTAATGGAATAAAGTGTATTATAGTCAAATGGTGATGTTGTTGGTGTAAAATTTGTTTCTTAGTCATCCATCAAGGTACAAATCCAAGGATTTATCAAAAAGGGATGAGGCCATGATCATGCCCTTAATTAATTTGGTAGAATAGATACCCTTCTATCCTTGGCACTAAGCTAAAGAAGCATTTTGTACACCTAATCCATAGAAAAGTAGGATTTCAATCATAAAATAAAATTTACTTATGAGACAACCACCATTAAATTATTAAATAATGTATTTATGTAGCCTACACATGAATATGTGGATATCACCACCTTATCCCTTGAATACATAATCCCTAAATAAATCAAAACCATAATATAATGGATTATTATCCTCAATAAAATTATAATAGAATTCACATATGATGTTGTAATCACCTTAAAGGTTTTCAAGTAGTGGATTGAACACATCTACGTGGCTTCCATGTCACCAAAATATATCATAATATTTCACATGACCCATACATATTTCTTGCTTATCAAAAATATACATGGATAAATTCAATAAACCATCATTTATAAACCTATTGGTCTGCACATTCATAGTGTAGACATCACTCATAGTTCATAAGGTGAGGTTATGATAGGCACCACTTCTTGTCATCATGGATCATCTACAATCCATTAAAAATATAAATAATAATGTCAATCATAATGTAAAGGATATTTAATAGGTAACTTTTCACCCACACACATGTTAATGGTAACAAACACCATGTTTGAGTTAGACTATGAGTTTTAGAATAGTCATGTTTATCTCTATCATGACATCATAGACTCACACACTCTACAAAGTATATAAATAAATAAAAATTGATATACAACTATGTTTCTCCATGATAGTGTGATTATGACAAGTGGAACTATAATAACCACTTGTTTCTAAGATACTAAAACATAACTTCATGATCACAATTCAAATAAAAGTAAATGTTATTAATGAAGAGGAAGGGAATAATAACAATGTTAGAATTGATAGGATAATTTTTTTCCTTGATATCACTACAAATGGATAATATCTATGTAAAATAACACAATCTAAAACAATTATATCATGGTGGCCTATTCTTTGTGGTGATTGTGAAATATAAGCCACAAATGAATCAGATGAATAAGAATTGAAAGGTGACAATTGGATTATAACTACATCCATATGTTTTCTCTTAGAGAAAGTGGATATGATAATTTACTATGAATACATACAATGTTAGTATACGTAAGTACAACAACACATAAATCCACATATTAATCATAATATTACACATATGCAAGTATAAATGGCAAAACGTCACCTGATAGTGGTCATATTGATATACAAAGATCAAAGATATTATATAATCATTCAAATTTTATTTGGAATTTATTTATCAGATATTAAATTTTCAATATGAGGTTGACGCTACTTTGGTGTGGTCTTAGGCATCCAAAGGATTTCAGAGATATAAATCACACTCTTACCTTGTATTAGTTACAATCATAAATGTCTATATAATATTACAAACACTACAATCTATAAGGTTATACAAGTGGTATGTGAATATGATTCATATAAACAAGTATTGATAGCTATTATCAAGGATTATCAACTGATGCTTTGTGTAGAACCCCTACTATAATTATATAATCTTATATTGGATTCTTAATTTCATAGACTAGAAAATTCACCAATGTTTTAATTCAAAATATCTCTAATATAATATTGAAACCTTAGGGATTTATAGAAAATTCTTCCCTTATTTTATATGTGATATACCATTCTACTTGCCTCATTTCTATTATCATTTTATGGCCATCAAAGGGAAATTTTGTCTACTAAAAGGAAGGCAAACGTAAACCTCCCATGCCAACTATATTTTCTATTAGTAGTTCATATCCATTCCTAAGGGAAGGGTTAATATAGAAATAAAGTCTAAATATATCCCATATATCATATTTATTGTGATTAGGAACATAATTTATTTCCACATATTTTATATTCAGTAGAAATATTTTTATTCTAAAATGAAAAACAAATACAATTCTTAGGTTTATAACTCATACACATGATTAAATTTTTTCACTTCTTAATACTCTTGGATTGATCATAAATGATACAAGGTGATGAGATTATTTTTGAATCATGATCCACTCAGCCACACATATATCATATTTATAGATTGCATAAGGTGGCATTAAGGAATTGTATGCCCACTTAGTCCATTGAGTAATATTGAAGCTTCTAAAGGTTCAATCAGATTCAATGAGCCATAGTATATTATGATGCACCCATCCACTATGAAATTTATAAGATAGGCTTTATCATAGTCAACATTTAATTTTTTCATCTTATTAGCCTCATTGAGCAATGTGTGGTCACCATGAGAATATATATATTAGTTGAGCAATAACTTATTGTGATATTACAATATCTTATGGAATTCAAATAGAGCTTAGTCATAGTTTCCTCTTCCCCCTTTTATGGGTCGATGATCTTTATTTTCATTTTATGTACATTAATTATTGGAACCACCTTCCTATATTTTTAGATAAATCATGATTAAATGATGAATTGTGATCACCATCCTCTTCTAAATTCTATAATTTATTGTGTCCATGTATTTCTCTACTCACATTTATTTTATTTTGATTTCTATAGTTAGCTATGTTTTTTTCCATAGTTAAATTTTTTGTTTACAAAACATTTACATATAAAATATCTTCCAAGCTTTTATTATCTATTTTTAACTATGGATCCTTTATTGTAAGGTATTTATTAACCAAGGATGAAATGTTACTTATGGATTTTCACTGTGTTGATCATATTTATATTCTATATCATGTGGCCTTTCTCCTCTCATTAAATTATTTTTGGACTATTAGTCCATCATGCTTTCCACTATGTGGCTAGTATTTCACTCAATGATTCTTTACACTTATCATTAAAAGATATATCCTTCCACTTTATCTAATCACAATAACTAGTTTCAAGGTAAAAATCCACCATGGTCACCATAAATTGGATCATGGCTACTTATTTCATGATCATGATATAAATTTATAATTTATTGGGTATTTCATATTTTAGTTTTTATTAATTTTTATTTTATCATTAGCGGGCCTACAAAGCTTTGGAATCAATTTAATTGTAGGGTAAGTGCATAAAATTGGGAGATGAAAAAAGGGATAGCCGTGGATATGATTTTTCTAAAAATTTTAAAATTTAATTTTCTGTATATAATTTGAGATGGCTACAGTCAAAATTTGAAGATGATATTAAAACATGAACTATAACATTTCGAGTCTAATTTTTAAAAAAAAAAAAAAAAATGAAAATGGTTAAGTATAAATAGGTTAAGCATCTAAATTTTAAGAGGACCTCCTATTTTTTAAGAAACCATAATAGATAGATGGTCGTGTGTCCCACCATTTTTTGAGCATTATTAAATATTGTTTGAAACCCGTTGATTAATATTTAGATCAGACCTTCTGGTGTGTTATAAAGTTTTTTTTAATATTTTTTTAATGATTTTTTTTAATTAATTTTAAAATTAAGTATATCCTAAAAACTGAAAAAAAATGGATAGCTGGCCATGTGCCCCCCTATGTACCTCAAAAAAAGAAATTCAAATTGATTTTTTTTGAATATGTGTAGAATTAAGCCTAGTTTGTTACCACATAATTTTTTTTTCCACTTAGATCAATGAAAAATAAATTACATAAATATGAATAGGCATGTATAGGTGTGACATGTAGTGGCCTAGAAAAGGTGTAATTAGAAATAAATATAGTTTGAACCCTTAAAATAGCCCACAAATTATAAAAATTATATATTTGGAAAGAGGACAGTGTGATCATCATGATGATAATATTTTTTTTGAATTTTAATGTTAAATTCTATAGCATATTTGGAGATTGAAATTGAAATTTATTGGTTTTTATCAAAACTCTCAGTCTCAATTGCAGATGCATAGTTATAAGCCTTTGGCTTAGAAATCCAAGCTATTTCTGATCCTAAAGGCTCAGTTGTGAATTCAAATTCAACTAACACGTATGCATTATGTATGCATTATTTTCTAATAAGACCAAAAATATCTCCACAAGCATGTGGGAACTACACATGAAGGTATCATTCTTCCAACAACTTATATTTACTACTCTAAATGTTAGGTATAAGTTACATTTATTTTATTATACTTTACATTTATTTTTGTAAATATAAAAAATTAGGGTCACTCAATATTTGATAGAGTTGGTTTCATAGCTACATGCCTTAAGATGTGGAAAATAGTTTTCAAAATCTAATTTGGTTAGTACTTAGGCATTTTTAGGGTTTAAGTATTAAAACTAGGGAATTTATGACATAATTTTTATAATTTATGTCCATTTTTGATAAATATATATTCAATTTTTAGTTTTTATGCCTTTTAGATTGATTCCTAGCATTTTAAAGATTTTTAGGTTTGTAAAAATTGATGTTTTCAAACTACTATATTTGAAATTAATGTAAATTAGTGTGATTGGGGTAGCATAGGTTACATTGATGGCCTGTACACATCAAAATACCACATTAAATTAATTTCACTTATTCATCATCTCTCCCTCATCCCTGATCACTTCCTTCTCATGCCTCATCACCCCTAATCACTATCTCATCATTATTAGTTGTCCCAAATCATTCCCTCATTGACCCTCAATATCCCTAGTCATCTTTAATCACTCCCTCATGATCCCTGATTACTCCCTCATTAACCTGCACTATCACTCATCATCTATAATCAGTCACTCCTCATCCCTCATCATCCCTAATTATTCCCTCATTGACCCTCAACATACCTCATCATCTTAAATTACTCCCTCATCATCCCTAATCAATCATTGATTGGCTCTCACCATACATCATCAACCCTAATCACTCCTTCATTGGCTCTCACCATCCCTAATTATCTCTTCATCATCCCTAATCACTCTCTCCTCATCCCTCATCATCCCTAATCACTCATTTATTGACCCTCACCATTGATCATAATTGATAATAACTCCCTCATCATCCCTAATAAATCCCTCATTCCCCTTACCATACCTCATGATGTAGAGACTTATTTCATACTCTTCTTACCTAATCTCTCAACTAATATCCACTTAGATTTCACTTTATCTTTTCTTGCTTGATATCATCTTTGGAACCTGTATACATTTAAAATTCACATATAAATTTTATTCACTTCATTTATTCTCCACCATATTCTTAATGGTATCACTAAACTCTTCATTCTATTATCCTTACTCAATGCATTCAATCTCTCTTACTTTGAGACTATCCCGCTCACTAGTCTTTATGCTTTATAATGAATTGGATCAAATCTTGTCTCTAGTTCCTTAGGAAATAATAGGGATATAAAAAATTAATTTTAATAATTTGAGTCTTCTCTAACTTCTTCTCAACCCTACTTAACTTATCAACATAATCCTCATATCATACACTACCTCTTACTCTGTCATAAACTCTTATTGTAACATTTTTTTTGGCTAATTTACTTGGTATGATCTTGTAGAGACTCAAATAATAAAATCAAACTCATTTATGGATACCATATAATTTATCCCATCTCTTCACAAAGTTACATGTTTTGGTTCAACTAATTGATATTTTTTTTTGTCTCTTTCTACTTTTGAATTAGGTCTTTAGGTTTCCTTCTACCCTGTGTACCACATAATCCTCCCCTAGCCATACTTTCATTACTTAAAAACATTATATTATATTTTTTCATGTTGATCTCAAACTTTTCACAAAATTTCATGAATTTTTAATCGTTACAACTCCTAAAAACTCACTTTAAAAGTAGAAACCCAATACAAGATTTGGACTAGTTTTATAGACCCAAGAAGGATCAAAATGAGATATCAATCTTCTAAAGGAATTTCCAATGAATGTGACTATTGAATTAGGTCTGATTTAACATTATGTATATTTCACAATTGTTATATTTCCATTTCTAATCTACATTACATTAACTTAACCAAATTTGAATAGACTTTGTACACAATCATAGGTCTGTAACTTAATCCGAGAAGAGGTTATTTCTTATAATTCATTCCAAAAAGGGTTATAAAACAACATGAAGGATGAAAATAATTTGAAAATTTTTTACACACTTTAAATAATAAATTAATTCTGTCTATAACACTTTATTTACCAATTTCCATGAGATACCACTATGACTGTGTTAAGTTTTTTGATGACTACAAGACTGTGCTAGTTTTATTTTTGCTCATCCAAATATATGAAAGATAATTTAAATAATATAATACTTAATGATAATGTTAGAATAAAATAACCAACATATACATTTGAATTGTCACTCCAATACATGAATGTACCTTCTCACACAAATTTATACTCATAACTTTTGCTCATAGAAAATAGGGTTGTGTTGTTTAACATAGATTGTCCTTACCAAAATAAAAAAATACAATGTTTAAATAATATAAATGAAGTTTTATGTAAAGTTAGTAATTACTCATACATTACAAAATACCTCCAAATAGGATCTCCTCTTCCATAAGACTTTGACCTTCACTCATATTTCAAGGCATATTCTGCAAAAACACAGGGTACATAGTTTGTAATTTGAACATTAAAAATATTTGAAACTCAAATGAAAAATGATATAATAACCATAAAATAAAAGGTATTTTCAGCTTACCACTCACACCAAGATAAAAAATAACTTTTTACTAATCATATTTCACCAAATAACCATAAGACATGGACAAGACTCTTATTACCAAATAACCATCCTAACTTAATTCTAACTTCTTTTGTACATTGAGAGTGTCCTCAAGTAACTCAACTATAACATATTTCTAAAATATGAATTTAGATATATGTTTTTTAACATCTTAAAATCCTCACTAAAGTCTAACCACACCAAATTCAATGTTAGACTTCTTGAAACAAGATTGAAGTCTTTATGGAAGTTTAAAAATTCAAATGAAATATTTGGTGGGAAAGTCTAGTTTAACTCTAATTCAAAATTGACACAAAATTAGAAACTTATAAATACTCATAAATAATTATTATGACCTTGACCACCTTTTAAAGACTCAAAACATTACTAATAATGGGTTGAGATAATAATGAGACTAAGTAAGATTAAGTTCATTTTGACAACTAGGGTAAACATCTCGGTATAGTTAACGCCAAGTAAAACCCTTTTCTATCAATTTTGATTTGAAATTGTCTATGCACCCATCTACTTCAAATTTTGTTTGGTATATCTACCTACATCAAACAAGTTTTCTTCCCTTAAGAAGAGGTACTAAATCCCAACTTTTATTCAATTGCAAAGAACCATAATCCTCTTCCATAGTAGTATCCCACTAAAGAGTGCCTAATGCCACACAAAATGATTGTGGATCAGAAATAAATGCAATGAAATCATGTGGGGTATTATAGAATTGTGAACAGGTTCAAATATTGTCTGATGGATCTCTAAGACATTGGCCAACACTTTGTAATGTATGTCTAGCCCAAATAGGACCAGTTCTTAGATAGTCATGAGGAGATTCATCATCCTCTAAAGACATTATGCAAGAATTAGGAGGTGAATCATCATTGATACTCTATCATAATTATTAAAAGAAGAATCTAGATCATCAAGAAGATGATCAAGTGGATCTAAATTGTCAAAACTACCATCAAATCTTATTTCATATAAGGAATGGGGAGAGGTTTTTAGTGTAGAGTCAGAAAGACCCTGTTACACTTCTCTCTACCATCAAATCATGAGTGGTGGAATAGAGAAACCTATATCCCTTAACACCCTTACAATATCCAATGAAGATTCAAGTCTAACAATGGTGTTCCATTGCCTTATGTTTCTCTCTCATAGTGCAAGCCATAGTAGGAGATCCAAACACATATAAGTAATTTAATATGGGTTTAAAACCACTCCATGCTTCAAAATGAGTGAGTACCTTTAATTTTTTTATGGTAAACTCAATTTTGGATGTAACAAACACAATTGATGTCCTCAACCCAATGCTAATGTCCAAGATACTTGGAGTGGAGTATATAGTTGGCCATTTCCTTCAAGGACATGTTCTTGCACTCTAAAACACCATTATAATAAGGAATATATGGAATTATACTTTGTATTTCAATCTTTTATGATGTATATATTTAGTCAAAATGGTTATGGACATAATAACCATCATTTTTAGTGCTTAAAATCTTAATGTCTTTCCATGAATATTTCTATACATGTGACTTGATGTCCTGAAAATGATCAAAGGCCTCAGATGCTTGATTAATAAAGTACATCCAAGTATACCTCAAATAGTCATTGATGAAATTAATTATGTATTTTCTCATGTTGAATGAAGGTTTTACAAATGGGAATGCAAAGACACTATGGATAATTTTTGATATCTATTCAGTTCTCCATGATTTTCACTTGTCACACTTCTCCTCAAGATACTTAACAAGTATGGAACCTTATAAAAATATGTCTTAAAACTTGACTCATATAAACCCTTAATCCATGTCATGATGACTAAGTTACTCATGTAGTGATAGTTGATACGGTTGAATTGATCATGCCTTAGTTTTCTCACCCCTTATAAATGAGTGAGTAGTGTATTAAAGGGTTGATAAAGGTAAAAATGTGAGAAAGTATAAAATCATGACTAATGATCTATTTTCCCAAATGATATAATACAATCACTATTTGCTTACCTAATAACCACTAAATTAGGGTTAAATTCAACTCTCTTTCTCAAACTAATGTGAGTGATATAATTAACTAATAAGAGATTGTTGGATAAATAGGGAACACATAAAACATGATATATATCATAATTAACTTCAACATATCCAGACTCACTAACTTTAATGGAAGTATTATCACCCAATAAAATTGAAGGCATATAACAAGGCTCAAATGAAAAAAACATGTCCTGTGATGAATCCATGTGGTGTGATGCACTAGAAACAATAACCCATGTGGAAATATCTCATAATTGACTTCAACATATCCAAACCCACTAACTTTAATGGAAGTATTATCACCCAATAAAATCAAAGGCATATAACAAGGCTCGAAGGACAATAACATGTCTTGTGATGAATCCATGTAGTGTGATGCACTAGAAACAATAACCCATGTGGAAAGATGTGACACAACTACAACAAGTGATGTTCCCTTATCTTTTCCCTTTTTATTATCTTTAGACTTAAAGGACTCTTGTGATGATGAGCTCTAATTAGAATAATTAGGGACACTAATATTATGCTTCTTGAACATTAATTTTAGTTTGTCAATCTACTTATTCATGCATTTAGATTCATCATGCCCAAATTTATTATAATATCCACATGTGTGTCACTCTTTATTGGATTTAATGTCTAAAGAGGAGGACTCTTTTGATGCTTTTACATTATAATTTAATTTATAACTTTTTTTTTACTCTAGGTCTTTCTTGTTCTATTTCTTCTCTTTGATACTAGAATCCTTCTATTTATTATGACTCATAATTAAGTCATGTGATTTGGATGACTTCGGTGTACCCATTTGAATAAGCTAACCTTGCTATTGATTCAAGTCGATAGAGAATTAATCCAAGGACAACATGGTTTATGTAGCTCTAATGGCACACTTAGTGGCATGAAATATATAAATGAACACATAATATTTTCATCCCAATTTGTAAATAATAAAAATAATCAATTGATCATCATCTTTTTCAATGTTGTACATTTTAAGCTACAACCTAAGTGATTTAAACATTGTGAAAAAGACTTGTATACTATAAAAATCACTTGGGCTCAAACTGATGAGCTCATTCTCAAACTCATTACCACACATGACATCTTGATTTCCAAAGTTTATTTCAAATAAGGTTCACACTTAATTTAGGGTTATTGAAGATTTGATATGAACAAGAAAGTCAAGATACATAGGCGTGCATCGAAGACCATAGGCTATGTCACTTCTATTGTACCACTTCACCTTCTCTACTTTAAGCATCATTTATATTTATATACCCATAGTGATTAAATCTAATCCTTTTCTCCTCAAAAGGATTTTGACTTTGACTTTCTACCCATGATAGTTGAATAGTGTAAGAATTGGAATTGAACTTAGATCCATGGTGAAAAATGAATTATGTGTTGAACTACATGTGTTGAAATATGATGATATGTAACCACCTATAAATCCATATAGGCTTAGTTTTATAAGGAATAATAATATCATCAACTCCTAGAGATAAAAAATTGCACTTTCAAAGTAATAATGCTTGAAACGGAGCTATCAATTGAAAGTTATACAAGTTTGAGTTCTTTTCTTGCAAAAATTAATGATCTCCACTTGCATAAATTTGAAAATTTTTAGGGTGACAAAAATTGGTGTGATCTTTTTTGGAATCAAATTCCCCATAAACAAAAAAAATTATGCCCCATTAGATTAAAAGATAAGTAATTTTGGGTTATAAATGACCAAGGGTTCAACTCTGATATGACCAAGGGCTAAGACCTGTTTTTGGTTCACCCCCCACTTTGATTGATGTGATTTATAGTGTCAATTTTTTTAAAATGAATAATGTTACCCTTAATGATCTTAAATTTAATTTTCTCATGGTCATGATCAAAGTTTAGGGTTCCATTCATAGTAGTCAAAATTTTCACCCTCCTCAATAGTAATTGGGGTTTATTGATGGGGATGTAGTCATCCTTTATATTTTTAGAACATAGAAGAGTTCCTACAGTAGGATTTTGGACTACACGTGCACATGAATGTCTTGAAGTTAGGATTATTGACACTTACTGTAGTTAGAGAAACATGTCACGGTTAATGGGTCACTTCAGATATTACGGTTTTTGACTTCTCTTATAGTCAATACTAATGTCAGTGTATGGATAGATATGGATGTTGAAAGTCTTGATATCAAGATTTTTGACTACTCTAACAGTTGATAATCATAATGTTAGGATTATTGACCAATCTTGTAATTAATAGTTTTGATCTCAAAACATTCCTTCAAGGATGCATCTCACATTTTTAATCATCAGGGGTTCAAGCATCATAGGCATGAGACATCATAATAGGTTCTATAGATGGAGATGGTTTCTTTAGTGCTGGGAATGCTAGAGTTTCTTGTAGTGCATATAGGTACATAAACTTTGCCTACCTCATAAATGCTAGTTTTGTTAGACCTATTAAAAAATCAACCAAAATGCACTAAAAATTTCCAAAAACTTATAAAAAATAAGAAATGATTATTCTTTGAAGACTGAAGATTATACTATTTTGTGCAAAATCACCAAAAAATCCTTAAAATCATAAAGAAAGGGAAAATTTGACTACCACCAAACTAGGTCATGTTTACAACCAATCCTAATGCTTTATCACCTTATTAATTTGACGACACATACTAGTTTTCATGAAAACATACTAGATGAAAAATAACCTGTAAAATACTCCTCCTTTATTCTATTTCTAAATTTGAATCTATTGAGGATCCCAAAACAAGAGCAAAATCTAAGAGATGGTAAACCTATAATATGCAAGGTAAATAAATGGTAGATATATAGCATGCTAGTTGAAACTCAATATTTAAAAAAAGGAATAATGGCATTCATATATCATAAAATATATGATACCATGCTAGTGTGGGCCACAATTCAAGATCTACTAGATAGATTCAAATGCACGAAGAAATTACCTGTGTGTAGTAATGAAATAAAACATGAGATATGAAGAAATAATTGATCAACAATAAAAATATTACAATATTAGTATTAGCATCATTCATAATAAAATATTTAAGAAGGTACATTATATAGGATAAATATAAACATGTCCTCACGTCCTCATGAATGTGGGATTATCTTTCACAATGACCCAAAAAAACACCTAAGTAAGCTAACTAAAACACTTGTAGGTAATAAACATTAAATGGAATAAAACCTACACTAACATTTACCTAACAATATTGCATGCAATTTTACACATAATAAAACATACTAACAAAAAAACCTATCTTTGAATGAGTTTACTGCATACCTAACAGTTCTAAGTGTTCTTAATAGAGTAATAATTCAAATTATCAAGATCAACTTCTCATGGATCCATTCCCTGTCTATTTCTTACTCCATAGTAAAATAAGTCATTTTTTAATTTTCTTTTCTTATACCAAACAACATTTTTCCCAAATTATAAAATATTGACTATCTAATAATAAGACACTACATTTGGTTTGATTTTTTGAAATCCTCACATGTATTTACCCTCTGATAATATCAAGATTATTAAATTATTAGTCAAGACAAGGAGAATACTAGAGATACGTGTATGTTCCATTAGGATTTGATTAACAACCAATAATTTATAGTAAACTAGTAAAATTCAAGTCTTTTAGTTGTTAACATGGATATATAAAATAATAATATTAGAAACCGTTTCTTCAACAATAATTCCTTCCACATTTTCCAAATTAAGAAAAAAAATATAGGTCCTATAAACACTCCATAGTTTCTATTCTTTTTTTCCAACACCAAATAAGGGTTTCAAATCTCATTGGTCTCAAAAAAATAAGCTTTAGGTCATGACTTTGTATCAAATACAACCAAAACCCATATTTATGCATGTAAGTGGTTTTTATAACCAACTAAAAGTATAAATACAAACCTTTTTTACTATATGTAAACCATAGAAAACAATTTATTACTAAGAAATGAGTGGCTTTAAATACTTAAGTAGAAATTAATACTGCATAGACATCATTACCTCAAATATTATTCACCATTATGATCTTGTGGGTGAGTAAGAACCCTCACCCCCATCCTCATAGGGTGATTCTAATAAGGTTAAGTGTTTTTAGAGCCAAAATACTAAATCACGAAGCCACGCACATCTATCCAAGGAAACACCTAATTTTTGGTAATAAACCTTGGCATACATATGAACTAGATATATTTTAAACAAAAAGTAACTAATTCTTAGTTATATGTTATAGATAAAAATCCAATTTATAGTATCTATAATCTTAGGTCATAATTTAGTATCTATGGTTTCATATTTGTTTGCCAGTAAAACATTTTAAATATAAATTTATCAGGGCAAAATTGTAAAGGAAACCCACAAAAATACCAAATTTAAATATTTAATTACTTTCCCAAGATTCGGTTCTTTGTTTAATGTTCCTCTTCATGCTTGATGTCCTACCATTTATTCCACTATCAACATTATAAGTCAATGTTGTTTCTCCTCATTTTCATCCCCTTTTATGCCTCTTTTTCACATTCTAATTTTAAAAAAACTCCTCTTGTTTCTACCCCATGCCTACATTCCTTCCATAATATTGTTCATTCACTCATAATGGTTTTAAGACACATAATGATATGAAATAACTATCGAGAGTTAAATTTTATCTTACCAAATAAATTGGTTCTCTATGCCATCCAAGATCTCACTTAAGACATACTTTCCATAAACCAAATTAAAAAAATGACTAATTATTTCCATAATTACCCTAATTCCATGAGTCTTTTCAAACCCTAATATTTCACTTTTGACCAATTTTGACATAATGACATTTTAATAATTTCAAAAAATTAAGCATTTTATATTCCACATCAATACTAATTCAACATACAATTAAAAAATTACAATGTATACTACAAGGGTCAAATGATACTTTGAAGTCTAATGGCCTCCAAAAAGGAGTCTTTTAGGCCTTTTTTTAAACAATCTATGTACAAGCTAACAATAATTATTATTAAGTGTTACTTTGAAGTCTAATGGCCTCAAAAAGGAGTCTTTTAGGCCTTTTTTTAAACAATCTATGTACAAGCTAACAATAATTATTATTAAGTGTTAGGACCCAATGATGTATAATCAATATAACATTAATAATGTAAGGTCATGCCTACAATAATACATAAATTGTGTGACCAAATTGTAATACATGACTACAAACCCATGCATACAACTCACAGAACCACCAAAGGAATAAGAGATACTATGTGACATAACTGAAGAGAAAATACTAAAAATTTAATTAGCCACAAATGTAATTCAATAAATAAATTTCCAAAATAAGAATCCCTAAAATAAGTAATACAAAATAAAAATAAGAAAGTGCATAACCATCAAAAGTAAAAGCGCATCCCAACTAAACATGATGCACAAATGATAAGTCATGAGTGTTTGACTATTATGATATCTTTGATTCATTCCTATAAGTATTATGATTTACCACCCTATCCCCTATGATGCTCCCCATCCTAATTTTATTGAGAGGGATACACTGTAATGCATCCACCTCATTAAAAAAAGGGTACATATCTAAGCTATATAAAAATAAAATAACTAAAATATTAATAATGTAAAAATATTAAATGAGTTATTTATATTCAACACAACTATAATAAAGTCATTTATTTATTCAATTCCAAAAATCATAATGATTCTATAAAATCAAATATAAAAGGCTAATATAATCATGAAAAATCATTAAATGATTCCCAATGTCTCTCATAGGAACCCCCTCCATCCTACCTAAGGAAAATTTGAATTTTGATATGTCTCTTAATCTCTCTCCATGTGTGACCCATCAAAAAATGAAGCAAGATGACATTCCTACTACTGATAATTTGGAAAAGGTCACTTTCTATTACAAGGCATATATTCAATCCCTGAGGAACATGATAGACCATGGGAAGGTAGTGTGATGAATGATGGCCCTTAATGTTGGTTACAAAAATTATCTCTTTAAAAAAGCTCTAGCCCATGCTCCCATATCTCTAGGATCTAAGTTAATGGATGGTATAATGGTGATGATTGAAATAAGTGGTGACTGGGTAGCAACATTTAAATCTATCCTTGTGGTTGTGCCCCTGGTGATGATCTTATATAAGAATCCACAATAGAAAGTAGGGGAGGTGGCTAAGCTAGTCCATCAACCCTATTTTACTAAGGATACCTCGAATAATAGATAGTGGGAAGTGATTAGTCCTAGTCAAATCTATTCCCACTATTTGCATTAAAGGATAACCATTAATGGACATCATAGAAAGATAAGATGTACTCTCAAAAATAGTAATGATATATCAATTCTCTAATCTTTGGCATTCCCTCCTATATTTACATGGCTAGATCTTAGAGAAGAGGAAGCCCCTTATAGAAGGTAACCTATGTATCTTCCATTATTCCAAGGTTTTCTTCATACTTGTTTCTAATATTTTAAATGATAAAGATTTTGTTTTTCAGGATTTCATGTGGTCTTGGGATAAAAAAATTATATTGTCCAAGCCATGGTATCTGAATTTTGGCCCACTCAAGGAAACCTTTGATGTTTTTCCAGTGTGAGTTAGGCTCCCTTATTTACCTCTATAGTTATGGACTAAAGATTACTTCAAAGACATTGGTAACTCTTTGGGTGATTTTGTCTCAGTTGATTCAATCACTGAAGGTGATCACCATCTTAATATTGCCTAGATGTTGGTTAATCTAAAAAATTCCATAAATAGACCTAAGAGGATTGAGCTTAGGGTTCAAAGAACCCATCTCTGAATTACGAGAGTTTGCCTTTTCTTTGCCAAAAGCACTTCAAAATAGGTTATTTTGTATCAGTGTGCAACTCTATTAAGTGTAAAAAGGAAGTATCTTTGTTGAAAGATACTCTCTCACAACACAACTTTATGGGTAGCAAATTTGAGGAAAGTGACTATGAGAAGAAAGATGCTCTCTTAAAACACAACTTTATGGGTAGAAAATTTAAGGAAAGTGACTATGAGAAGTAATAAGATACTATGAGTGAAGAGATACACACAGATACAAATATTTTTGATCAAGTTTTTTCTAGTATAGAGGAGCTAGAGGTTGAAATACCCATTTCAAGGGTAAAATAAATGGTGTCTATGTAATAAAAGAAAAAAATATAATCCCTATGAACTATTTTAAATCCTCATCCTTGTTTACCTAGATTCTGTAAAAGACAAGGGAGAATAGACCGAAGTGCAATAAAAGAAAAAAGGTAGAAGAGGCACGGTCTAGAATCATTCTAGCATGTCTCTCCACTCAGGTGGATCATTGGATAAAATTTTATTGGATGGAGGTTAAAGCCAGGGTAGGTGATCTGCCATTAGAAGGTTACCCTAGAATTCCCTTGGTAGAAGTTTTATGGAATATCCCATGTTTCCTATGGGGGGGTCCCTTATATCTATTTGTATTATGTGAAAGGTTTCCAACCACTAAAGGATGGTATTGTCCTCTTCTCATCTTAGGGTGGTTTAAATGATGCCCTATAAACCCCTTAACTTTGAAGAGCCTTTATTTTTTAGTGGTTATGTGGTTAACTAGTGGAGATAGATGTTATATAGAATATTATGTGCTTGTTTCAAATTTTGTGTCTAGTTTGGTAGGTTATTATTTAGTTGTTTGTTGGGTGGTTATTCCCACATGGGTCATGAGCTGTAGCATCTCATTCGATATTTTTTTTTTCTTTTGTATGAGGTTATAATACCTACCAAAACATATATTTAACCCTATGATTTAAAAAATATTGAAAAATCATATACTAAAACAACAATACACAATTAATAAAAATTAAACATAATATTTATAATTTTATCACAAATTAAAAAACTGTTAGATCAATAGTTTAGTCATCTCCTTGACAAAATCATCACTATATGTAACTAGTTATATATGATGTAATATCCTTCCCCCTAAAAAAGTCATCATCCTGATGATGTTATTTAAAATAAAACACCTGAAAATGTAAATTATTCAACAAATAAATCAAGCAAATAAGTGAGGAAATAATTTTTAATTTCCTAAAGATCCTCCCAAGTGGCACTACTTTCAAAATACTTGTTCTACTAGACATTGCATTGTGACACTTTAGTTTTCCCATTGGTTTTTGGATAATAGGTTGTACTAAAATTCAGTCAAGTTCCCAAGGCTTCATTTAAGATCTAGCCAGACCTAGAAGTCATGCATCAATCTCTATGTGAAATATTTTTTTTAGGAAAATGATGTAACCAATCAATTTATTATATAAACCTTTTTCTCATGACTAGTGTATCATCCACTAAATTCCCTAAAATAAAGTGTGTTACCTTGGTGAGTTTTTCAACTACCACCAAAATCATATCCTTTCTATTTATATAAATGGGGAACCCTTGGACGAAGTCCCCACTGATGAATTTTCATTTACATTCTATAATTTCATGTGGGTACAACAATCCAATAGGATGAACATGATTTACATTGACTTTTCAGAATTCTAGACATCGAGACATAAAATTGGCTATATCTCATTTCATTCCTTTCCATAATTACAAAGGTTTTAATGCTACCATAAACTTGATCACTCATGGGATACCTAAATATGGAGTATTATGTATCTCCTTAAGTATAGTGAGTCTCAAAATTTCTTTATTTAATAGATACATTCTTTCAGTAAACCTTAGGATCCCATCATTATCCAACTAAAAACCTTCATATCTATGATCATGGGGATTGTTTGCTAGATCTCTCTTGACTTGATAATAAAATTCATCTCCTATTGAAAATTTGAAAACTTGATCTTGAAAAGTACTTAAGATTGTAGTTAATGATAATGTGTACCTTTTATGGCTAAGAGCATCTACAACCCTCTTAATCTTTGCCTTTTATATATACGATATCAAAATCATAGTTAGATAAAAACTCTAACCAACACCTTTGTCAAGTGTTTAGATTAGGTTGAGTGAAGATATACTTGAGCCCTAAATTATCCATCATAATCTCAATTGGTTTACCCAATAAATAATTTCCCTGTACTTGCAAGGCATACACAATTATGACCAACTCAAAATTATGTGTAGCATAGTTAGACTCATAAGTATTTAATTTCCTTGAATAACAAGATACTACTGAGCCCTCATACAACAAAAATCTGCCTAAGTCATCCTTAGAAGCATTAGTTACCCCCAAAAAATGGCTATTTCGATCTGAAATACAAATTTAATAATGTGTTACTTTCTATTGAAATTTAAATTTGATTAGTATTTTTGTTGCCTTTATTTGATTACATCAACAATATATAATCAAATAACATAACATAACTCTATATGCTTGAGATAATTATTGAATAAATCATAATATACTATTGACCATCTAAAAATTAATAAATAAATAAAAATCCTAAGAAAAATAAATTTGTCGAACCAATATTTGCAATTTATACAAAACATAAATGAATAAAAATAATAATAAAATATATAGACTATCAATCTACAATTGAAACGTCAACCCAAATTACATGGTAGATCAAATACTTGCATAAATATGTTTGGTGATACGTGGATTGACTATAGGTTTACTTTGAAAAACTTACTTAGAAAAATAAAGATGACAAGACTTCATGTAGACATTTTGGGTTTAGGTTTTGAATGATGTTGACATCACAATTTGGTAGGAGATGACACTGCAAGGAGGACATGTATCTATAAAACCACATGGAAATGCATAGGAAGCTTAATAATTCATGGTATCTATAATTTTATATTGCAGATTGGTGCATATTTGTATGAAATAATCCCTATCTAGGGAACAAAAATAGCACAATGTGATTGAATATTTACAATATACCCATTTCTCAAACAAAGTTGATGTGATGCTAAATATAGTGTAATGAATAAAATTTATTAAAGGTGCATTATTGTAATGTTAATTTTCAATCTAGAGGAATATTCTTAAATAACACTTACGCAATATACTAATATTTTTATGACAAACTTTGGCAAAAGTTTATATTTGTTATCATAATATATATTAAAAACTTTTTAATTGGTTGTACAAAACACTGATATTTGAAAGGTGATCCCATTAGTAATGCCTTCACAATGACTAATAACAAATATGTAAGGTTAAAATATCTCCATGAGTAGTCATTACTCATCATTGTCATTCATTAATATATACCAACTTTTAACAATTTCTTTTCTAAATCATGACCTTTTTATGTAGATAGACATTTACTCTTTATAAGATGGACCTTTTAGAAGACTATTAAATTAATCTCAATCATCTAATTTTCATAAAACTTTATTGTCCATTTGTCCATCCATTGGTAATATTGATATTTTTGATATTAATAATGTTGATATTTTAATTTTAATTTTACTCCTTTACATATCAATTATAACAAAAAAATAAATTAAATTTGAACATATACCCATTTCTCTCAATAAAATATATCATAATAGTTAAAACTAATGCAACAATAATAATTCAATTAAATGATTTTTTTAAATTAAATATGGTAAAAGGTGATGATTTTGAAGAGGTCCCATAACCAAGAAAAGGGTTTTAAAATAAGTCTCATGACCTTTACAACAAAATAAAGAGAGTTTTAATAAGAGTAGGTCCCACAACTTATACAATGAAATAGAGTAGTGCACCTAAATGAAATTAAGAATGAGTACCCATACAACACCACACATTGACCCTCGAGGCCAGCTAACATGTGAAACAAAAGTGAAAAAGCTTCATTGAAGCAACAAAATTACAATGATGAACCAACCAAATTGGGTCTTGCCTTAAGATCCCTTTAACAAAGCATTAGCATAGCCTAAATAGAAAGAAACTAACAGTAGACCCAAGCAGTCCTCAGAGGATTCAAATTGATAAAAACTTGATATTGGTCCAGCCATCTATGAACCACCACTTACAACATCTCCCCAACCCACATAGAGTCTCTACATGGTACCAAACTTGAAGCATATCCTCCAAATCAGAGACCAATCCAACTCCATGGAATTAGCAAGGTAACTCAACACTTGTTAATGATTAAAGTCAGGTTTACATAGCTCCAAACATCAGGGGACAAACTTTGAAGTGGGTCCACTTGGATTTGTGCTTTGTAGAGTTTAGAGTCCCAATATTTCTTGTGATAACTAGTTGGGTGAACCTCATCCACCTAAGAGAAGATCAATATAGCTTTTCCCATACCTGTTAGGAATAGAATAAATCGCATATAGAATGATTTCAACATAAAATTTATACAACATGAGACTCCCAAGGAGAAATCAATCTTTAAATAAATCAGATCTACCTAGATTCAACTTTTCACTAGCCAGAGTCCCGTGGTGGTGTTGTTTTTCATTCTCAGAACAATATCCCCTTTGAGATACGATCTGAGAAACTAATCCTTAGCTATGGAAGGGTCGACCTTCCAATGTTGCCTAAATGGATCAATCAGACTAATCAAATCTCTATCAAGAGGCATTTTGTTGAACATATCTTCCTTATCCCCCCCATGTCAAACCTCACCATCCACAAAAATCGCTGTGGGGTCGTCAGAGCTATTCCCACAGGGTTGGCAGAGAAACCCTCATCGGAAAGCTAGATTTTTCTTATATATTTCTCTTCACTCAAGTCATTCTTACTTGCAACGCAATGCCACTTCTCTATTTTTTTGAACTTTTTATTCAGACAAATAATCTATGTAGGCATAATAATTATCATCAATTATAGTAGAAAAATTATATTAGAACATGATAAGCATATAATGGGTAACTTTCTCTAAGGAATTTTAAACTGAGACCATTAAATCATCAATATTATTACTTCGCCAAGTCCAAAATTTCATATTTTTGTTTGCTTCTTCTTTTTGGTCTGCATTGAGTACTTTCCTACAAACATTTCCTTAGATCACTAGTTTTCCATTTTCTCTTCAAAATTTTCTTTGAATGTACTTTGAATGATATGGTATGTATGAAAATTTTATTACTTTTTGTATACTCCAATAATTACTATGACAAGAGTAACTGACCTTTATTTTTATTTTTTATTTTTTAATTTTATGCAGAATGCCATTGTCTAGAAAATATCCATTGTTACACTACAAAATCTATATGATTGATGATAAAGTACCATCCCATAGTCTTTCCATAGAACACATTTGCAACTACATAATTGAGCTATCAGGTGATATTGATGTTTTTGTGGTTGCTATTGTCATAGGACTCCTAAAGCAGTTATTAAGGTCATTATCAAAATATTTATGAATTTCATTCAAGTTTTAAACCACTAACTAGAAGATTTTATGTTTTTCATGATATTTGATGTCATCTAGGCACCAATTTCTTGTGGATGAAGAACTTGATACACTTTCCAACCTATGGATAAATGAATCCTAGCTCTCTCACTATGCTGTTAGAGAGTTAGTACATGATCATTTAACTTCTCATAACTTTAACATCCCCTAGATTATTCCAAAATGTATTCTTGGAATATGCCCTTGTTGATTATATGTTTTACATGGATTGAAAGAGAATTTTAAAAAATGTATTCTCTACATTTACCTTCCAAGGATGAAGAATGTTGCATCAACAAAGTTCAAATAGGGAGGTTGTTGCAATATTGAGTAAAATGTTAATAGATCTAATTTGATGTTTTCTGAGAAGATATGAAGGCAATGAAAGTATGATGTAGAAACATAAGTTGTCATTTTGCATTGACACAATTGTATTAGAAGCAGAGAATACCTTTATGTAAAATTTTCTGCATGAAATAGAAATCATATGCTTTCTTTCAATCTATAATTTATAAGTTTTAATATTTGTTATAACAATGTAGTCTAACTCTATGAGGTCAAACTTATATCTTACTTTATAACTTTACATGTTACATTTATAGAGTGCATAATAATATATAAAGTTTTGAGAAACAATCTCTAAATTTGAGTCTGAGTTTGAGACCATTGTTAATTTCTAATTTAATGAATGTTAATATTTAGATGATTGGCCAAATCAAGCATGGGTATTTACCTTCTAATCATTCTCCATTAAATTATCTATCTATCTATCTATCTATCTATCTATCTTTTTTGTCTATCTATCTGTCTGTCTGTCTGTCTGTCTATCTATCTGTCTGTCTGTCTTTCTATCTATCTATCTGTCTATCTATTTATCTATCTATCTATATGTCTGTTTATCTATCTTTGTATCTGTCTATCTATCTAATTGTCTGTTTATCTATCTATCAAGGCATTTGAAAGTCAATTGGTGTATGGATACAATTAACAATATCTATCTATCTGTCTATCTGTCTGTCTATCTATCTGTCTATCTATATCTCTATCTATCTTTCTATGTGTCTATCTATCTAATTATCTATCTATCTATCTATCTATCTGTCTGTCTGTCTGTCTATCTATCTGTCTTTCTATATTTCCATCTATCTGTCCATCTATCTATCTATCTATCTCTCTATCTATCCATCCATCCATTGAGGCATTTGAAAGTCAATTGGTGTATGGATACAACTAACAATATAAATTTAATTTTAGTGTTCACACGACATTAAAATATACTACGGAAATTAAGATATCATGTTAGGATTTTTGTAGGATAATGGTTGGAAATTTGACTTAGATGCATGGATATAGATACTAATAAAATCAACATTCTAGAGATTGATATTGATAATGGTGGCTTAAAAAATCATTTAGGTATATTTTTTGGCAACACTTAACCATTATGTAAATATTAAGGACCAAACCCCTAAATTTTCCAATATATGTGGTTGTTAACTTTAGAAACATGCTAACATAGAATGGGATATGTGAAATTGATAGTTTTTATCAATTGTGTGTCACTCGAGTGCATGTCACAATTAGCTTTCTTTTCAGAGGGAAATAAATAAAATATTCCTAAACTCTATATTATATTGCATGAACCACTATAGAATAAAACAATATTGCCAAACTATATAGTGGTGATAGTGATATACAAGAAGATTACAAATGGAAATGTAAATGCATAAATGGGAACTCTTATCCCACATGCACCCATTGAGATACACTAAAATAGATGATGTCAACATCCTTGGGATTTGTGACTTTGACCAAAACCATAATTAAGATCATTTAAAGGTAATTATCAACCTACACACAAAATGGAATAATTTATAGATTCTCAATGCATAGGAACCCAAATTGTAGATGGTTTGTGCTTAAGCGAGTTATAGCCAAATGAGTTGTCAGTAATAAAAAGAATCATATTTTTTTAACACCGTGCATAAAATAACACAAGCTACACCACTTGGGATGATTATTCAAGGAGCAATAGGTACATGGAAATCATAATTGATTAGTAGCATTGAATATGGGGTAAATGGACTTGCAGGTTAAAGTAGTTATCCCCTACTTCTCCTCACTCCAATTATTGTCATAACATGTAATATAAATTAATCAAAAATATTTTCAAGCTTTCACATTCCTATCCAAGAAATGAAGAAACTTGAATGACAAGCGCTAAAAAAATTCTTAAATTAAATGAGACACATTGAATATGTGATCATTGATGAAATGAACTTCATATGAAAAATATGCTCAAAAATATATATACTCAATTGCATGAGTATTTTGCTCAACATAACAAAAATATTTTGGTGTATACTTAGTTTTGCTTATAGGGGACCTAGGATAACTTCCCACCTTAAATGACATACATGTATGTAGATAAGCCATTTAGTCCCACCAATTGGTAGAAATTTGACATAGTTGTAACATTTCAAACAAATTTTATTCAACAAGGATGCACAACAAATCAATTACTGTTCAATTTTTTTTAATCAACCTCAGAAATGCAAACCCACTAAAAGAAGATTGGAATATGCTCATGTCAAGAACAAAGAAATTCATGCCTCTATAATAACAAAAATATTTTAAAATTTGAACACATTTGTATGCAATTAACAAACTAACGACAATATATACCAATCAAATGTTAAAACTCATTAAAAAATCCAATTCCAATATGTAAATCAAAATAGATCAAATAACATGACAAACAAATCTAACCACAATAATCATCCACTAGAGCGAACCATGATTCTATGGAAAGGGCTTAAGATTATGTTGACATTCAATCTGGGTGAAAATAAGGTTAGTTAATAGAGCCATTAGGGAAATTGTCCACATTATCTATAGTCTAGATTCAAAACCATCTTCCTTACTAATGTATGTCATTGTTACATTTAAAAAATATTTTTAGGTGGACCATCACTAATCGATCAAGAGTACACTTAATATATGACATGCATATCTCCCTTCCATTTATATTCGACCATTACATAATAATGAACGATAGTAAATATCTAAACCTAAGGAAATTAGAGGAAATAAGAATTTGTATAATACCTCTTCCACAATATTTACAATGAATGTAATATTTTTCAATAAACACAAAAAAAGCATTTCATAAAATTTGATTCATTCATTACTACTACTCCACCACTTCATACTCTTAATCATGTACTGAAAAAAAATACAAAATGTTAAGTATATTGACAAAGAAAACTATTTGAAGAATTGAACACCATAGTCTAACTTATAGCTTATGTTAGTTATTTACATTTAGGTACCAAAGTTTATTTTATAGCTTATGTTCATCCATGTTGAAAATATATTAACATCTAGTGCAATTAAATCATGTTGAACAACATATGACAATGCCAAAATCGGACCCTTAGAAGAAAGGGCAAAAAAATAAATAACATGCAAGTGGTGAAATATTTCAACATGCACTATCTAACAATGATAAATGGCGATAACATAGTATTTTAGGTGATACCATATGCCAAGGGACCCATATTTTACACCAAACCTAGATTCATGGTTGTGGATGGATTTACATGATCTGTATTACCTTTTGCAAAGGGGTTCGTAGCTTTTTAAGGTGAAAACATCATTGATTTGTCATTTTCTATTGTTGAGGATGGATAAGGATGAAATGGGAGCCAATTTTATTAAAATAGGACCCCACATCTAATGTGTGACTCGAATCTATGATTCAATATTTCTAATGTGTGGACAACATATTGAAATCCTTTAGTTTAACTTGTTACTTACATTCATATATATTACCAATTTATTGACACATGATAACTAAAAATTACATCCCTTCTAGAATTTTTACACCATCAAAGAAATTGCTAGTTATTAATTTGTTAAAATAATTAATCGTATCAAATTTCTTATACGTAATATATGCCATTACACAAAATAATAAATTTTGGTTTTAAAAGAAAACACAATGTCACCAAGATGCTTGTAAATCATCTTTTACAAAGTTGACCAAAATTTTTAGCCTCAATTATTATTCCAACAATTTCTAAAGAATGACATTAACAACTCCTCTTGGAGGATCGATCTATAGTCTTCGTAGATCAATTTTCATTCAAAGTTCAAAGTTATGGAAGGTGGAAAAAATAACCATTTAATTTGCTCTTATATTGATTTCAAGATTGACCATTTACTTTCCTCTTCTATTGATTGGATGTTTTATTTCACCTTGCCCTCATACTTGATGGATTCTAGTGCAAAGCAATTCAATTTCTTATACAATATCCTTTTCCTCTCTTACACTTGCTCAATTTATTGATAAAAATTTTAATACTAAGGAGGATGATCCTGAGTTTTATCGACAATAATTAGTTTCAAAAGCTAAGAGTCTCATTTACTACAACCACCACCATTTATAAATACCATCTATTTTATTTGATTTTTATTTATTAGGTTTGAAGGTTTATTATTTTATTTATCAACAATATCATACAAGGATTCATGAGATATTTGCATTGTAGGTGAAAAGAAGCCATTCCTGAGAGAAGGTAGGTGGCATGCATTCCACATTAAACTCCTCTGAATTCTCCAAAAGTGTGTATTAAAATGTCAAAATAATTATGAGTCAAATCCATTTTATAGGGTATCAGCTGCCCCTGAAAATATTGTATACCTTTGAATGTTTTTTAATCTTCTTTATTATTGAAGAGTTTGGGAGTCAAAGATTTTGTAGATCAGAGTGTAAAGTAAAATTATATTCATGTGATTTCTATGTAATATTAAATATATTGGAAAACTCTATAAATTAATTGTTAGTCCTTAATATACCATCAAAAATAATTATCTCAATATTACCAATCCTTAAATCTTAAAGTAAATATTATTTCCTAAAAGAATAGAACTTACATAAAAGGTTTCGTAAGAAGAAAACTAACTCCTATGCAGTCACATGTGATGTGCATCACCTGAATCCAATAACCATTCATGATGATAAAAAGAAAATTTACAAAGATATAAAACTTCATCACTCAAACCTTCACTTATTTCAACTTGATTTGCTTCCTTGGTGGATTCTTCCTTCTTTTCACCTTCTTTCCTCTTCCAACAATCTTTCTTAAGATATTGTGATTTATCACAGTGATATAACTTTGCCTTAATCTTCTTGGATTTTTAATTAGATCTAGATATGCCTTTAGTATTTTCTCATTTTTATTTAGAACTTCCCCTAGAAACCATAACCTCAAGTGTAGAAGTCTTTAGACTAAATTTTCTCCTTGTCTCCTCAACAAACAATGCTCCCATAGAAGAATCATAATCAAGATCATTAACAATACTGAAGCTAATAGAAGTTACTATATAATCTTAAGAATTTGTTAAAGTACATAACAAGGTGGTTTCCTTGTCTTCATTGTCCACTTTCACACCAATACTAGTCAACTAGTGTAACATAGTATTGAAAATATTTAAATGATCTAGATTATAAGGCTTGTATATGATGAAATTCATGATAAAACATATTTACATGAAGAGGCAGTTGTATAAATTATGAATGAAGGAATGTATGAAAATATTTAAATGATCAATAATTTTCATACATTCCTTCATTCATAATTTATAAACTGCCTCTTCATGTAAATATGTTTTATCACGAATTTCATCATATACAAGCCTTATAATATAGTACATAATCCTATTGCACTCTTTTCTCCATCTATATTTAAAACAACCTCATTTGTTAAACACAGTTTTACTATACTAAGAGATTTTGTACCTAGCTCTTCACAGTGATCATCATTCATCATCACAGGTTTATTTTCATTTCCATCTAGGGCTTTGTGCATCCCTTATTACACCAACACATCATGTGGTTTGATTTTCCATAACTCAAAGTTGTTATTACCATTAAACTTCCCCACCTTAGACTTTGCATTCATAACTTTTTCCATTTGATGCTAAAAAAAATAACATCAAATCCAAAACATAATTGTTTTAAAATAAGAGTAACCTCATTTTGATACCACTTGTTAGGAAACCATGCACTCTAAAAATATGTAAAAATAATAGATTGCAATAAAAAATATAATTAAATAGATAAAATATCCAACATGCATTAGACAAAATATAAGATTTATGTGTTAAAACCTTAACAAAGCTAAGGAAACATTCCCAAAGCATAAAATCAAGGACGCAAGCCCTTGTCTCTAGGAATATTAATTCCATCAAATTTTATTTTTAGGAAGGAAATTCCTAATGGCATTTTTTCATTTTATGTTTCCTTAGCTTTTATAAGGTTTTACCACGTAAATCATGTTTTTTATCTCATGCATGTTAGGTATTTTTTCTATTTAATTATCTATGTTATTACATTATGTTATTTTTACATATATGCAGAGTGCAAAGTTTCTTAACATAAATACAAAAAAGACATGAATTTCGAAAGGTATGGGAAATGTTCATTAGGTAGGGGTGGGTTTCTTATTGGTGGTTGCAATTTTAGAAAATATAACAAGGAGTGGTGCTTGAGGATTCTAAAGTCTATGAATGATCTGGAAAAAGTAATCATGCAACTTTAGGCTCTTCCTCATTTAAACAAGGATATGTAAGCCAAAATGAAAAGAGGAAATCTTGAGAGGTAGAGAGTGTATTGAAATCCTTGAAAGTATACTCTTGTAAATTTTTTGTTTATTTTATATTATTTATTTTAGTAGGCCATTTTGGTTATAAGATTTAAATTTTGCTTTAGATAATGTTTTCTTAGCTTTCCCATTTTCAATGTATGTTAAATGTGGTATAAAGGTTGTTCAAAACTTCAAATGATTACACATGGCATTCAAAATCTTAGTAGGGATGTGTATGACATGTGCACGATGCTTAGTTTACAAATCAATGCCTTTAGTTTAGAATATATTTAGAGGAAATTGGTATCCATTTCCCAACCTATTCCCACCCTTAAGGAAGATGTAGGTAACTTATCCATTCATTTTCTATTGGTATATCTAAATTTTCCTACCCACACTTAATGCTTTCAGATTTTTCAACACAAGATCTTTAAAAGATATCTTTTCGTTAAATGAGTATATCATCTTATAATCAAAAGGACATAGATTTTATGAAATCCTTTTAAAAAACAGGTCTATTGACATGACTTTCACTTGTAGATGAAGTAAATAGTCCTCTACAAATTGGAATATTTAATATTAGAATTTATAACTCTCTAGAAAAAGGAAGAAAGAAGAATAATTCTATATACATATAATAAATTCATGTGTGTGTATTTTATTTGAGTTTCACTTTCTATAAAATAAGCATCAAATTTTTGGTGTTCGCAACCTCAAATCCCTATTTTTAATGGAAAAGATATGATTTATAGAGTATCAAGATGAAGACACTCTTTTGATGTCAATATGTGTAGAATTTGGTTGAATGTGTTTCCAAAACCAACAAATTAGGCAGTATTTGATGCATTATCATAAGTAAAGAAAGATATGTTGAAATAAAATTAAAAAAAAAGATTCAAAGGCCTTGTTGTTCATACAATAAGCCATGGACTAATCCATGTCCATGTTCCCAAGTGTTGAAATCGTAACTAAATCTAAAAAATCATGTGATATCCTATATACAACATATAAATGTACTAATAAGGTTAAAATAGCTAAGTTGTAAATTCTTAGTAAATATTTTGAAAATCTACATATAAAGGATCAAGATTCAATGCATGCTTATTTTACCCATGCAATGGGAGTAGTAAATGAATTCAAGTAGCATAAAGAGACACTAAAGGATTAAAGGGTTGTATAGGAATCCTAAAAAATATCCCTGCTAGGTTTGTTTTTATTGCATTTGAAATTGATGAGTCAAAAAACTTAACACAATTGTCTATTGATAAGTTCATTAGACCTATAAAAACCCATGAGCACAAGTTTCAATTAAAAACAACAAATGAAGAGGAAGATAAGATTTTATTAGTGGTAAAGATGTCTTCCCATAGGAACAAGAACAAGCACATTTCATAATGTTGGAATGTCATTTCTAAGCACACATTTCTATACTACAAGTGAGGTACCCACAATTACTCTTATGGATAGAGGTATGATATATCCCATTTTCAATATTATTAATGTAAAAAAATGGACATTATGAAAATTAAGTGTAGTAAGAAAAAATTTGATGAGTAGACAAAATGCAATTTTTTTCCAAAAAAAAGAAAACCAAAAATGAAAATAGTTCAATATTTATTATTTGAAATGTTGTTAAAGAGAGCACAAAAGAGGTATGGTTCTTGGAAAATGGATGTGGTAGTTATATTATTGGATGCAATGGGTTGTTTACAAACATGGGAGAATTTATAAAACCATAAGTGAAAATTGAAAATGATAATAAATTTTTTGTTATAGAAAATTGGAGCATAAAAGTTAAAACTAAGTAATGTGAAAATAAACACATCCCATGTGTATTATGTTCTTAAAATCAAACACAATCTGAGAATAGATAAACTTATAAAAAAGAGATATATGGTTCATTTTGAACATGGAGCATGTGTGATTTTGGACATAAATCAAATCAATAACCTCATTGCAAAAGATGAAATAAAAACCAATAGAATGATTCTCCTAAAAATTTAAAATGCATTGTCAGCTAAAAATGCTATAATTATGACTCAATAGACACTTATAAATGAATAATCTTCACATTTTTAAGGTCTTGTGGTAGTAATAACTTTAAATGCACTCAAATTTGTCATACAAGAATAGTTTTGGCTTTGACATTTGAGGTTCAGACACTTAAGCTTCAATGGTTTGAACTTTTGAAGATCGTATTATAGAGAAGAAACATAAAGAATCATTTCATCTTGGTAAGTCATATCAAACTAAGGCTCCTCTTTACATTTTTCATCAAAATCTATGTATAAACATGTCAACACAATCGATTTGGCTACAACCTATATTTATTAAAATTCATAGATGATTTACTTTAAATAAAATATGAGAATATGTGTCAAATGAGTTTCTAAATGTTGGCAAGACATATGGAATAAAAAAATACTAGATATATACCACAACAAAATGGTGTCAAATAAAGCAAGAATATAAAAAACATGTACATGGCTTGGATCATGTTGAAAGCTAAAAATTTGTCGAATGAATGTTGCGCAGAAGTTGTAGCTCATATTTTTAACTGATGCCTCACAATGTGTAAAATATGTAGTACCTAGAGAAGCATAGACTGGGAATAAGCAAAGTGTTTTTAAAATGAAAGTTTTTGGTTGTACAACATATGCTCATGTGTTGGATGAAATAAATAAGAAATTAGATGATAAGGGAGAAAGATGTATTTTTATGTGATATAGTAAGAAGACAAAAGCCTAGAATTTTTATTAATCTAATCATAAAGAAATTTATAATCAACAAAAACACTGAGTTCTAAAAAATTTCATGGAATGGGAGTATTAAAAATTCATAAACTATTGCAACAATGATACCTTCAAAGGAAATGGACTCATCAAATGGAAATGTGGCTCAACAAGGTGTTGTTGACACATCATTTAAAAAACAATCTAATGTTACCAAGTATCGTGTCAACAACCTCTCACAACATCCACACTATCATCTATAAGATATTATTCTAATAAAGGTTCAAGGCATGCAATCATTCCAATTCCTTTAAATTATCACATTAATGGTACATACTATCCAACTTTAGCATCTCTAAGGTCTATATGAATGATATTTATCAAAAAACTCAAGGTGATCAAAATATTGACTTAAAATTTGGGTGAAAGACATGAAATAATAAATTAATGCCATAGACCACAAACATTCTTTTGATCTTTCAAATATTCTATAAGGAAAACATACAATTAATGGGAAGTTGGTTTTTTTGATTTTGTATTATTTTCACAAGATGATCCTTTTTTAATGAAGCAATTGAAAACAAAAATTGGGTGGAATCCATCAAAGAATAAATTGATTCATAAATAAAAATCATCCCTAAAATAAGATGTAAATATTATAGAAGGAAAATATATGGTTAGTGTGAACAACCACTTGGAATCAATTATATGAGACTTTTAATCTAGTATCTAGAATAGACACTATAATAACCTTTTTTAGTAATAACAACTCAAAACAAATAAAATTAAATTATCCAATGGATGTCAAATCAATATTTTTCAATGAGATATTAGAATAAGTTTATGTATAGCAAAAATCTTTTTATTGACTCAAGCAAACTCCAAGTACAAATAGTAAATTGACACTATATATGAAGATGAATACATTCAAGGTCAAATTTTGATTGTGTACTTACATGTTGATGACTGATGTTTATAAAAGACTTTTTCAATGAAAAAATAATTTGAAATCACTGGTTCAAGACTGATGAAGTATTTTCTTGGCATTAAAGTAAGTCAAAAAATAATGAGAATTTTATTTTTTAGTCACATATGCAATTGATATTTTGAAAATTGAATCATGAAATCGATACAATATTAAAATCGACAAAATAAAATAAAGGATTCAATGTATATCCAACATTATACAAAAGCTCTGTTGGCAATCTAACATACATGAAAATAATAAGCTTTGAAATGATGTATGGAGTAAGACTAATTTCAAGGTTCATGTTATAAACAAATGATTCTCATTAGAAAGTTTTTGATAAAATAATATTAAGATATATTAGTGGAACAAAAAATCATTGCATTTTATATTCAACATCAAATGACTTTAATTTGACATGATACATTGACAATCACTATGCTAGAACTGTTGAATATGTAATAAAGCTATTTCAAAAGCCTAAAGAAAGGAGTGCATTTTCACTCTTTCATTAAATGAAGTAGAATATGTAATAGCTACATGAACATGTCAAACAATGTGGATGTAAAAAATCATGTCAAAACTGAAACATGACCAAGGATAAAAAAATCAATTATATGGACATATAATACAATTTTATTAGAAATTTAGTATTAAAATATTTCATATAATACAATTTTATTAGAAATTTAGTATTAAAATATTTTATTGGTTTTTGAGTGTAAGAGATAAGAAACACTATTATGGTGTAACATTTCTATCAATTTTTAATGAAACATTCCTTTATTACACCGATAACTATATAATATTTAATTTCATATTTTTTTTACAACTCTTTAGAATAACAACATTATATTTAATTTCATATTTTTTTAACTACTCTAGATAGAGTAGTGAAGCTGATAAGCCAATCATAAGTCAACTGTAAGAGTGGTTGACCTTTCTAATGTTATTCTCTTTCAATCAAACCCTGAAAAGCCATATAAATCATTTATTTTTTTTAATTAGAATATGATAAATAATTATTTAAAAATATTAAATAAAACATAATCATTTGTAAATTGATAAATTAATAATAATTAAATTATTTAATATTCATTAATAAATAAAAATAATACACTCTAAAATTATTCTCATTCACAATATAATCATTTGTGTAATAATAATTTTTAAAAAAAAATTATTTAATTCTATTTTGTCTTTGTCTTCATGGTGGTCACTCTCAGAGGTTAAAAATATCTTTCACAATCTAAATCACATTTAGAAGAAGATAAATAATTATTTTAAAATATGAAATAAAATATAACTATTTATTAAATACTAAATTAATAATAATTAAATTATTTAATATTTATTAATAAATAAAAATAATAAGTATCATAAAAATATATAAATATTTGATTATGTAATTAAGATTATGTTACTATTTTTTAATGCATAATTTTATTTAATAATTGGAAGAAAATAAATGATGATTTAAAAAATGAAATAAAATACCACTATTTGTAAAATAATAAATTAAGAAAAATTAAACTATTTAATATTTATTGATAAATAAAAATAACATATTTTAAAGTTGTTTGTAAATTATATTAAAAGATAAATAATTATTTAAAAATATGAAATAAAACACAATTATTTTTAAAATAATAAATTAATAATAATTAAATTATTTAATATTTATTAATAAATAAAAATAATATCATTAAAAAATACATAGATATTTGGTTATGTAATTAAGATTATGTTATTATTTTTTATGTTTAATTTAATTTTATGTTTTTTTTCTCTTTTTCACTAAGGAGTTTTTTTTTTTCAATAATTTAATTTAAATTTATAATAGTTTATTTATTTTTTAATAAAAAATCATTACTATTTTTTTTAAAATAATTTATTTAAAATTTTTAATAATTTTTCTTATTTGTTCATAAAAAAATATTACTATTTTTTCTTTTGTTATATATATATATATATATATATATATATATATATATATATATATACTATAATAATTTATTTATTTTTTAATAAAAAATCATTACTATTTTTTTTAAAAATAATTTATTTAAATTTTTTAATAATTTTATTTATTTGTTTATAAAAAAATATTAATATTTTTTTTCTTTTGTTATATATATATAAAATAATTTATTTATTTTTTAATAAAAAATCATTACTATTTTTTTAAAAATAATTTATTTAAATTTTTTAATAATTTTTTTAATTTGTTTATAAAAAAATACTACTATTTTTTCTTTTGTTTTATATATATATATATATATATATATATATATATATAAAACATTATACTATTTCTTTTAATAATTATTTTTGATTAAAAATAATAATTGTTATTTTTTATAAGAAAAAAATAAATAAATATAAAATAAAACCAAATGCAGACCCCAACTGCCCAATTCCATGTAAAATTATTTAAAATATATATATATATATATATATATATATATACAATATCGTTGAGTATATTCAAACGCGGAATACGGTCACAATCATAAATGAACGTCACTTATGGTAAATTTACTAATGAGGCCAAGCCCTTAAAATTGGCTATTACACCACCTATTTTATATTGATGTTTTTGTCTTCTGTCCTCCTTAATTGAGGAACGTGGAATTTAATATTTAAGAAAATCCAAATGAAATGAATGATTCTTTTAAAGATATTAAGCGGTGAAAAATTTCTCGCTAACTTATAAAATATTTAGTTTATGTTAATCTCTTCATTCAAGAGATAATATTACCCTTTTAATCTTTACCAATGGAAAAAATGATATTATTCTTTTAAATTTTAAAATAATAAAACAAAAAATATTTAATATTAAAAATGAGTCAAAATAATATAAAATAAATAATAATTACAATTAAAATAATTTAAATTTTATTATGTTAAATATTTGATATTAAAAATAATATAAAATTATTAATAATTAAAATTAAAATATAAAAATAATAAATAAATAATTTACATTTGATTATATAATTATAAAAGGTTTGATATTTTCACAATTTATGAAATAATAATCAATTTTCTGGAAATAATTATGAAGAAAAATAAATTTTATATTATTTTTTTAATTTTTAATAGAATTATTTTTTCAAAATTAAAAGCTTAATTTATCTTAAAAACTAAAATTTATATTTAATTATAAATATATATATATATATATATAAAATTAAACATTTAATTTATTTTAAAACCTAAAATCTATATTTAATAATCTAAAAAGATTAATATATCTATTTATTTAATTAAATAATTATTTAAAAATATAAAATAAAACATAATTATCTTATAATATATTAAACTAATAATTAAATTATTCTGTATTAATTAGTAAGATATAAAATTAATTTATAAAATCAAATACGTACCTTTCTTTCCAATTCCATGCATTCCTCCAATACAAAGAGCGATTATTTTGATGCAGCCAAGCCCTTGAAATCTATTTATCGCGCCACTGGTTTTATATTAATATCTGTCTTTTGTCCATCGTAATTAATGAATGTGGGATTTTATTTTTCTTTTATCAACTTTAAATGTTTGTTTTTCTTAAATATTAATAACTGAGAATTTTCCAGCAACTTTTCAACTATGAAGTGTATGTCATTTTCTTCCTCCAACAGACAATATTATCCATTTAATGTCTGTGTGGAAAAAAATCTCGTAACCAGATGACGTAACCATCTAATTATAGAAAGAAACAAAATTTAGATATTGATATAATAGAAATGCTAATTAGGTCTAAACATTGATACGGTAGAAATGCTCCAACAAATGTTCTACTTTTACCCGGAGCCCTCTCTAAGTCTATAAAGTAGTTGGGTTTGTAGGGTGGACCTTTATAAAGGAGGAATTTAAATATATGTTTTAAATATATAACATATATATTTTCTTTGTTTAAAAAATATTTTTAATATTTAAATAATTATAAATATGCTTTTTATTTAATTTTGTTTATAATTTTTAAAAAAAAAAAAAAGTCTAAAGAAGTTTGGGTACGTATGAATTATAAATTTTAAAATCTTTTGTATTTTTATAGTTTGAAAGATTTTTTAAAAGTTTTTATTTAATAATTTGTGTATTTATAAATTTAAAACATTTTTTAGTATTTTATTATTTGATATAATGAATTTTTAATTTTTATATAAGATGTAACTTAAATAAATTAATTAAAATTAAATTAAATAAATAAAAATATATATATTAAATAAATTATAAATTTCGATAATAATTTTGCTTATTATTTTAGTATTAATTATCTCTTAAGGAAAAAAATGTTAAGAGTACTTAACATTTTTAATAAATAATTAGAGAATTTTAAAAAATTAATGACATAATTAAAATATTTTAATTCTTTATTTCTTCTCTCTAATTACTCTGCCGCACTAATATACTTAGTTAAATGGTGGAAAATTTTTACTTAAAAAAGAGAATTTATATGTAAAATTGTATTAATCAATGCAAAAGCAATTGTATTACGAATGTTTCATAAAATAAGACAATATTTTATTAATTAATTAAATTTAAATACAACATTTTTTTAATCATTAAAAATATTAATATAAAGTGAATTAATCTCACTTCATAATATTATTTTTATTATTTTAATCAATACAACGTTTTATTAATAAATGTAATTTTTTAAAAATTTCTTTGAACTCCACCCAGCTTTTCATCATAAATATTCTAAAATCCTTCAATTATATATTTTTTATGTAAATATTTTAGTTTCTCGTTTACACAATTCATAATGTAATTCATAAAAATAAATGTGTTAGATTAATATAAATATACATAAAATTTAATTATTTAGAAGACATAAATTTAGTAATTTTAATATAGTGAACAATAAATATTTATTTTTAGTATATTTTTATTGTAAACATGTTTACATCAATAAGTGTTCATTTATTGAATCAATTTTTTTGATATTTAATTGATTTTCAATTGTCATTTGAAGTTGAAAGATCAATATAATCATATTGTTTTGCCATCGACGTGTGGCATAGGCTCATGAACCCATATTATAGGGCCCAAAGGTTACTGATGAAAGTGCACTTATTGAAAATGACATTTATTGTGATTTCATATAAGTTCCAAGTCTAATCAATTTTATTTATTTTTTATAATGAAACATTCGCTTAGTTTATTTAGTGTGATATTTGTACATGCATAGAGAAGAATTAGGCATTCCAATGCTATAAATAAGTCAAGAATGAATATGTTTCTCTGTATAATTGCAACAAGAATATTTTGTATGTCTAATTTTTATTGTTGACATCGATATACATATGTATATATTTTTGTGTGTGTGTGTCTACACACACACACACACACACACACTGAGATCAATATATATAATACATACATACATACATACATACATACATACATACATACATACATACATACATACATGTGTGTGTGCATGCATGTATGTATTATATATATATTGATGTCAGCTTGTGTGTGTGTGTGTGTGTGTGTGTGTGTGTGTGTGTGTGTGTGTGTGTGTGTGTGTGTGTGTGTGTGTGTGTGTGTGTGTGTGTGTGTGTGTGTGTGTGTGTGTGTGTGTCCAACAAGGCAACAACAAGAGAGAAGACTAAAGCCATCAGGTCCAGAAACTTCACAAAGAAAACCACAAACTAATAGTGAAGAAAACTTCCCAACTGAGTCCCTGATTGCAAGAACAAATCCCCAACATGTAACAACTGAGGAAAGCAAGAAAAGTCCACCACCACAAGAATGGATCACCAAATTTTAGAATGTCCTTCAAACAAAATTCTGAGATCAATACTGAATAAACTTCAACTACAAATGAACCCAAGACTGATATTGTGGCTTCTCAAAGCATATCAAACATAAATGATCCAAGAGTCCAATATAGGAAGTAAAACCTAAGACTGCAACAAACTCTCAAAAATATAGATCATTGATTACTTCAACATTAATTTGAACAACATTTAAGCTAAAATAGTGAAATTGTGACCACTTTTTTTGACACAATTAGCTCATGACCTATTACAGGGCTTTTTGACCAACTTCCTTCACTTTTCATGTGAATGACTCATTCCTTTTGCAACCCAGATGACTTCAGAATTTTTCTATCTAGATTAGTCAATATCATAAGATCATTCTTAGATTGATGAACAAATTCAAATTATCACGTCAACCCCTGAGTATAATAGTGCACCTTATTATTTCCCAATTTTGTTAGCATACTGCCAGTCTTCTTTAGGAGGAAGGTGATGAGCTCAAAAGTTACCCAATCAATCCATATGAGAGTTAGTCCCATGATAGTTGTGGGAAAAAGAAATACCTTTAAAAAATGACATGGATGATATCTCAAATGATAGAATTAATCTTCCACTCATAAGATGTTATCTATTTCACCATGTTGATAATCAAGAGAGAATCACCTACTACATAAATTTATTGAAATTAGAATGAATAACTGTTATCAAACCTATGAGAAGAGCTAGTGCTTTTGTTATATTTTTTGAATACCATGGAAAGTTGAAGGTGTAGTAAGATAAAATTTTTCCCAAATTATCTTTGAATATGCCTCCATCTTCAATAATATGTGTGTTACCTTTGGATTATGCATTAAAATTTAACTTGACATATATTTCACTCATGAGATTCCAAGAATCCATTAACCTTTTATTGATTTGAGGATGGAGGTTGAAGTTATTTTTTAATAAATTTCATTATAACAAAATATGACATTCCTCTCCAAAGATTTAAATTTTTATAGGTATAGATTTATCCTTAAAAACATCTTGAATGAGCACTTAAATTTTAAGAGTAGATATTTATTTCAATAAGAACATATTTTTGAAGACTATTATTTCTTTCTTTACAAGTTATAAACTCCAAATGATCAAAGATGCAACCATATGCCAAATACAACTAACTTGAGCACCTCCTTCTTTTGTCTAGCTAATCAAAAGCTCATGAATAGAAATTGCTACAATTAGCTATCTATTCATTTTTTAAATAGCCAAGACCAAATTCACTACGCAAAATTGTAATGAAGTGGGTGTGGTTTGGTGTTTCAAGATTATCTTTACATAAGATGTACCAAGAGGGCCCTAGAAAACCAATCGTTTGAAGTCTACCTCCTCCCCACCCCACCCCACCCCACCCATTTTTTTTTAAATTTTATGATAAGCCACATATTAACATTGAATATAATTAGACTCTCAGACCGTTATGTATTTTTTGATAGGTATTTTATATAATTAGGTTTGTGGATAAAAATATTTGGTGTGATGGTCATTAGTAATGTTAATTTTTTTCTTATTGTTGTGGATTTAAAACGTCGTATAGTTTTGAAAGATTAATGTGCATAGATAATAGTTTGGGATAGTGGTTATTGTTATTTCAGTATTTTGTTTTTTTCATAAGGTTTATGGCATAAATTATCTGTGCATAGTTTTCTTTGGCGTTATTGAAAAATGTTTCAATTTACAAGGATGAGAGGCATAAACTTAAAAATGATTTTTGGTTATGCCATGTTTTTTTGGTCATTGGTAATGCAACACATTTTATTATTTAGGATGAGTGTGGAGATTCAAAAGGGATGAAACAATATCTAAAAGCCTTATTTGATCTCCTCCATCATTTTAAAGAATAAAAAATCATTTCAAGATTTATGGTTCTTCTTAAGATTTATGTTGGAACAGGGTCAGGATTTGAAATGTTGTGTAGTTTTGATAGTTGGTCAAATATAGACAAGACATTGGACATACAACTAAATCATGAGGTGAGTATGGTGCGAATATTTTTCTAGTTTTAGATTTGGTGGTGACATTCACATAAATTTTTTAAAATTAAGGTTTTTGACATAAAATATATAAGGATAATTGTCTCTATCCTTGTAGTGGAGAGTTTTAGTTTGCAATTGTAAAGGAACCCATAAACCTCAAACGACTTCTAGTTATGATTTTTTGGTTGATTGTTTGTAATGGAGTATTTTCGTTTATTTAATAGGACATTCAAGATTGAAAAGATGTTTTACATAATTTCAAGGATGTCATTTGTTTGCTTTTTAATCGTTGACATGAAAATACTAGATTTAGGTATTTAGACAACTTTTCATGTTGTTGTGGAATTGAAATTTTGTGTAATTTTTACAGTTAAACATGCATAGACTATAATGTGGAAATTTAAATATTTTTATGTCAATTTAAAAAATAAATTTCGCAAAGGAATAAATTTATGTATAATTTTCTCTCACATTGTGGTAG
The DNA here is from genome assembly GCA_037957365.1 of Torreya grandis. Taxonomy (NCBI): domain Eukaryota; kingdom Viridiplantae; phylum Streptophyta; class Pinopsida; order Cupressales; family Taxaceae; genus Torreya; species Torreya grandis. The sequence goes on along the minus strand of JARHVA010005269.1, from coordinate 3,408 downwards.
AAAAGATACATACAAATATTATAGGCTATGTGTCAATCTATTAAAAATACCCATTTTTGATTCTCAATCTCATTATAACCATCCAAAATCACTGCATTATCAATAAGAAACCAAAAAAAATCATAACCAAAAATATTTAATAAATAAAAACCCTTTATTGTGGCACTAAATAAGTAAACAAAATATTTCATCATGAAAGAAAATGTCCTAAGTTAAATTGATTCACTATGCATTTTTTTTTTTTGGTCATCCTTATGAATAGACAAAAATCCCTGGTAACATCTAGATTCCCATACTTTATTCTGTGCACATCAAGATATAAAGATCAAAAATATTTTTTTGTTGTAATATAGTTTACCTTTCTCCACTTTTTGAAAAAATCTTTTAAAGGTCTTCTTGGTCATGGTTTTATTTTTATTAAAACCTTGTCCTATGTTTTTCATGTTCATTTTTATTATGGGTTGCATTTGGTTTTAAGTGTTATTTTTCGGTGGTGTTTTTGTCGTACGAAATCAAAATTTTGTTGTGTAGATATTTATCTCATTTGTTTGATGGATTTATCAGATTTTTTTGTTAGCACTGATGTCATTTTTTGTTTTGTGGTTTTGATTTTATTGTTATCAAAGTTATGTTTTATTATTAGATGTTTCTTAAGGTTGCATAGTAGGGGCAGGAGTCTATTAGTGGGCATGTGTTGGCTCCTTGAAAATTGTGTGTCATATATGCAATGGATATTGGTAATTAAATATTTTTAATAATGATAAAAACATTTCTATGATAGGAATTTTATATGTGAATATTCATTTATTGAATTTAATTACATTAAATTCATTTTTTTGGAAATTATTGTGTTTGTAAAGAAGAGGAGGTTAATTTGATGTGGTACTAATACAAACTATTTATACCATTGATAACATCATGGAATTTAATATAATGTATATAAACTCATCTTCTATGACAACTAGTTTAATGATTAATTTTGATAGGTCGATGTAAATAAGCTACATATTGGTCATGTAACCATTGTGAATTAACATTTATTTTTATTACCTATGTGTGAATGTGTAGAGTTTTGTTTTTAAATGATGTTAATATTATTAAATCAATACATATCTTTGTGTCCTATACATATGTACAAACATATTAGGTCTTGATATTTAAATTTTTAAGCCCATGTTACATGACTATAATGTGTTCAAAGTTAACATTAAATCAAGGTAATAAATTTACTTTAAATAAAAATTAATTGTTTCTTATAGATATATATATGCAATTTTTTTATGGCTATTCATAAGATTTATCAAAAAATATGTTAAATTTGAAATATTACACATTATTTTCATATCTTGATTCCCACGAACTAAAAAAGATGAGAATGTAGTCTTGTGAGATAAGTTAATCTATAATCTATTTTTTTTATGAATGTAATGAACATAATTTTTTCCCAATTTTATTATTTAATTAAGTGATTTAATAGTGATGAAAAATGTACATTTATTTTTTATTATATTTAACCTACCATTGGTTTGGATTAATAATGCATTAACTAGACCTTTTCATCCATACATGGATATTAGGAATGTAAGTATTTGTAAAAGAGTTAATATTTATATAAAATTTTACCTTTTTCATAGGGTGAATTTATTTTATTCATAGAATGAAGATAAACAATGTTTGATTTATAAGTGGGTTGGTTTGATTTGTTTTGGATTTAGGGTTGAGATTTACCATGAAACCAATAACTATATTATTGCAAATATCATTTTTTAATATATAATTATATAAATATGATAGTGATGATGAATGGGTAGATTAAGACCTATAAATGAAAAAATAATTTTAAGAAAATCAAATGCTTCTATTGACTATTTTAAACAATTTTAATTTAATCATGTAAATTGGAATACAATTTTGAGTAATTATAGGGTTACTGACTATATAATTTATATGTTTTTTTTTTAAGGAAGATTTGGTGAACATTTAGACTTCGAATGTATGTTTATAAACAATTTAATTCATTTCATTGTGTTATTATTTTTTAATTTTGAATTTGAATACATATAGAATTTTATGGAGCTAACTCCTATAATTCTATTTGAAGACCTTTTTTAAAAGTATGATATTTTTTTAAGTGTTATAAATATATAAAAAAATATCTTTTACAATATTAGTAAACCTTTAAGTATCATATTATTATATTTATTATATATATATGTGTATATATATATATATATATATATATATATATATATATATATAAAATTATAGTTTCTATAAATGTTGAATTGTTCAATTTATTTCAATAGTTTACCATATATTACTAAGTAATTTTTATGAAATAAATTATGGAACACTAACCATAAAGGATTGTGTTTAGATAATTTTGTCTTTTATTTTAATTCATTTTCTAATTACATCTTTTTCCTGATTATATATTAGATGTGAGTTTGGAATATTTTTTAGATTACTCTAATAGGTTAAGTATAATGTTTTTATTCAATGCACCATTTCATTAGTATTATATAAAAATAGAAATGAAAGTATGGTGATATAATTTTTTCCATTCACTTTTATTTTTCTTTATTATTTTAAAATGTATGAATTGTATATTATAAAAATTTGACATGTGTTTTTGTGGTTATGTAATTTAAAAGTATTTTTTAATATTAGATTTCAAAAAATTGAAATGACTTTTTTTTAACATATATGATGAAAATTCCCTCAATGTTTGTAATAAATTGAAGACTACTTCCAAAGTCTAGCCCATATCTAGACTACAGGATTTTCCATGCATCTGTAACCAGGGTGGAGGTTTCTAAAGTGGAGTGGAAATTGATGTAGGATCAAATAATGGTTGTTTGAATGATGAACTAGTATACATTTATGATAAATGTCAAGGAATGTTATAAAAAAATAGTCATATTTAGTTGGAAAATATATTTTAAATCTTGGGTTTAGTCATGTATTGAATCATGAGATTGAAAAGTTTATTCAAGATAATTTGAAAAATATATTAGAAAATCTTTAGACTTACATTGATAAATTGATTATGAGTAAAAAAATAAATTGGTTTAATATTTTATGAAATTTAGTGTGGGTATATGTTCAAATAATTTTTTGAGTCCATATCGAAGTAGGGAGTTGATGGACTTAATCCATGGATGCATGCTACTAACATTGAACATAATTTTTTCATATAATTACAAATGCCTTTAAGGTGTTCCACCAAAATTTTTTACATTTTTTACTTCAATTATGAATACTAATTAAAATACAATTAATTAATAATCAACAATAAATTTTAAATAATGAATATATTTGGGTGTCTTGTTTCCAACATATGTTATGTATTTATATGATAATAGGTTGATAAATATAATAAATATCATTAATACCATTTTAGTCATA